>QVNV01010677.1:0-13386 GCA_014825455.1 Pseudomyrmex pallidus | reverse complement strand
AAAAGAAAAAGAGAATATCTATTAAAAGATTTTCTTACATACTTTGCAACTGAAGTTAAAACTATTTGGAAAACTATTTGAAAGCGAGTATTTTTATTAGTTTTATCAAGATTATATGTGTTTAATTATTTCTGCAACAATATTTGCGTAATAGAAGATATAAATTTTTTAACGGTCGCTTTTATTCAAGTATAAATTTTACAACCACAAAATAACAATTTGTGTCACAGATTATTTAACGTGTATAACGCAATATTTTAAATTCACACAATCCCGTTTTACCTGTGAAAGTCCATAATCACAACTTCGCTCCTCGTCGCGTCTAGAAAGTTTCTCACGTCTCTTAAAATCTCTGAAAGAGGTGTGATTTGAATGAAGTCGTGATTAATCCAGAATCTGCTCACATGATTACCCTCTTCGTCAAGTGCGGTGCCGTTCGGTATCAACGGATAGTATCCGACTCTGATATCCAAATATCTTATGCCGTGCACCAACTGCGTCCACACGTCGCGATCTTGCGTTAGCAAATATTGCTGAAGAGCATCGCGGCGTGTCAGATCGCCGTGTTTATAACAACCAGAATTATGTGTTCCTGGTATCATCAAACTGCCGATAGGAAGCGTGCCGATATCTTTTCTTTAACAACAAAGTATTTTTAAAACTTTAAAGTGATAAGTACTATCATAACTTTCAATTGATAGTACTATCAAAACTTCAAGTGATAGTACCGACGATAGTATATGATTTATATAGTTCTCAAAAATATAAAAAAAATGATAATAATAATAAAATGATACCTCATATCGTGCATCCAAGTCGGCCAAATCTTCAAACAAGTCACGGATAATATGTGAGAGTTTTTGTAGAGAATTGCATAATAATTAAAGCAATGTGATCCCGGAAGAGTCGCTCCGTCCCCCCTCTTATCCCACCCTCCTGGTAATGGCGGACGGCCGACCGTGATATTTGTCCTGTAATATCCTCGCGGGCATTGCAAGGAAGTCAAAGTCAATTCAGGCTTTATTGTCTTATCTGGAACAAATAAGTTTCGCGGTTGCGTTCACGAGCGTTCAAAATTCAAGCGATTATTTACAGTGAGAAAATATGATGAGAGGATGGATGCGTTCGATTTCGCGACGATTTATTCCGTAAGATAAATCGGATCGGAAGCAATTCAAAACTATCGAGAGATTCATTTCGAGCGGATTAGTGTTTTCAAATTGAACGCGATAGGCGGAAGAGAGAAAGAGAGAGAAAGAAACAAAGACAAAGAGACTTAGCGAACAAGTTTTAACGACGAACTCAAAGCGTTTTAACGCGTATAAGCCGCGATTTATATCGAGCGAACAATAAAATATGAAAACAAAGGATAAACTTACAAAACTTTTTTCTTCAAATTTAAAGAACATCAGAAACAAACGAAAGTTTTAGATAAAATAAAAAAATAATCAATCATATTAATCGATTTATTATTAGCTCAAATATAGCAAAAAAATAAAATTTAAAAGTTGTACGCGCAATGTGAAAAATATACATACATAATTTTTTTGTTGATTCGCGAGCTTTTTTGCGATATTCAACACATGCAGGAGAAGCAAAAAAATTTATTACTATGTACTGCTAACGGGTTAGCAGTGAACACCTTGATCTGGTAATCCTGGGTATCTGAATATTTTGTGTCTGCCGGACAATCCAATTCCCAATTCACTTCTAATTCACTGTCAATTATTTTGTCGGAGTCAGGGATTGATCTCCACAAAGAGGAAACTGTGAGATGCACGTTTCTACCTTGTCTCGCCAATGCTGAGAATAAAATTAAAAGAAAAATTAAAGTTGAAAGAACAAAAAACAAAAACAAATTGTAACTCACCGATGTTGCAGAAAATCTGCAAGATTAATAAAGTAATTCCTCTCAACATGATGAGAAAAATCTCGAGGAATTTCAATTCAAATTATCTATCTATCTTTTTCAATGTGTCTCTATTGTTGACAGTGTCGATTGTCAACAATAATTGTTCTTCCGTGTTTCGTTCGAACTGATTTTTATTCTCTCGTGCATAACTACAAAAATCTGATTCTCCTCCAATCACAGCACGAACGACGATCGATATGTATTACTTTTTCCAATCACGCGTCTCAATTCCGTAAAAAGACTTCTCAATCGGATCAAAAAAAAAAAAAAAAAAAAAAAAAAAAACGAATTTGATCGGTCGATCCGACTAACGTAGCGCGATAGTTCTCGGCTGACAAACCACAAATGACTGAACGATGAACAGAACGAACGAGCTACATCGACTATAACAGTGTAACCGGAGTAGTTTAATATAGAACCCGCTTATGGAACATTCAAGCACATTGGCGCTTCCATCCTTCCGTTACTTCATCGTGCTTATCAATTGAGTACCAGAAGGGACCAAGACCAGCTCGTCTTCTTTCTCTCTCTTTACGCACGCTTTTTCGCACACGTCGACTATCGTTGCGTATATTCGAACTCAGCCTGTTGTCATTAAATATTATTTCCTGCGTATACTGTCACGGAATATATAATTTCGAGGGAGAGCCGACGATGAACGCAGGTTCAATTGACCGAACGGCGCGCGCGGGTCGGAAGAGGATTCAAATTCTACATTGAATTATCGCCCTCGTGCATCGTACGCAGGGGACATTGGATGTCAGGAGGGAAGCGTCGTGAGAGCAAATAGACTAATCGTTATGTAGAGGTTTCAATCCACGATTTATCGGCTACATTTTAGCGTATTTTATGGTACATAAAGCTCCGTTCAGTCAGGATTAATCGAGAATACATGGCAAATTGCGCGTTTGTCTGTCAGTTCCATGCTGACGACGAACGTGTTGTAAATATTATTTGTGGAAATTGTAACTCGACTAAGACGTTTTGATTGTAGATAAATAAATTTTTAACTAAACTTTTTCTCTTTCTCTTAACTCTTTTACAAAGTCAACTATGTCATTTTTAAACTGAATGTCTATAAGCAATTTATAAAAAAGTGAAGATAAAAGCAAAATAAAATATTAGTCTCAAAAATTTTGGAGTACAACAGATATACAATTTATTTACAGTGTGTCATACTTAAAAAAATAACAGTACATATTACGATATACATGTAAAAAGAAGTAGATACTTTAAAATATATCTTTGATTATTCTACATTCATGTTTATAATTTAAATAAACTCGAAAAAAATTCCAAACTATAATTTCGAGAGCATCAGTATGATACCAATAAGAAATATTAATAATAATTGCGCTTTTTATTCAGCAAGCATCAGTGTATCTTTATCAAAATAACACAAATAATTATTTTACAAATATTTCTCATCGATATCATCAATATGTGCTTACACAAAAACTACAACCGCCGCATATCTATGCTATACGTTAAATAAATAAAGTTACTTGGCACAGTTATATATTACAAAAACTTCGAGATATATAGATACAATATATATATTTTTTTTCTTCTGCGCGCGTGTTAACTTAAATAATTAATTGTTCTTATCATGATGCTCTCTAAGTTGCTCAAAATTCAAGTTAACGATTATAGAGTACATGAAGGACGTTAATACGATTTGATTCGTTGAGGTAGATAATTTAATCAGTCTATGAAACTGCTTCGTCGGCCGGTTCTAGCTTGCAAACGAAGTTTCCTTGTTCCGACATTGAGAAAATCAGTTCCGTCTGTCATTGAAAGATTTTTTTGTGTATGTGTGTATAGTCTTTCGCGTGCATAACTAGAGCTATGCTCTGATTTTTAATACGACATTGGTCAATTCTCGATTTTCATAAAAAATTCTATGCCGTGAGTGTCGATTTAAAAAATACTTACATAAGGTGTGCTTATTTTACTTAACAACTATGAAATAAATTAAAATATTGTGTGTGTATATAGTCGTACAGTTAAAATACAATGTACATTTTCTGTATGTCTGAGCTTTCTCGCCTTTTCTCCAAGCGGAATACAAATTGAGGTTTCTACATATCCTCGATTTTCTTTTCTGAAAATTCACGTTTTGAAATTTCTCTATACGTGTACATTTATTTATTTTGGTTGAATATATTAAGGTGCAATCTCTGTATATCGCAGAATTGTTCACTGCAATCATACAGTTTTCGATTTTAAGTTTGTTATTAGAATAAAATTGATTGTAATTGTCATTTTTACATATTTATATATATATCTGAAATCTCTTGAAGGATTCATTTTCATTAAATTTTAATTATTTGCAATGATACTCGTAAATCTCCCAAAATTTAAGTACTATAACATTGCCACTGATGAGATCGTCTCTGTACGTTATTGAAATAAAATGTTTGAAATTTCACTTAAATTTCAAGCTTTTCGGACGTGCCAACAGAGAGATATTAGTGAAATGTAAAGCGAGCGGAAAACTCTGTATAATTGTTAAAGAATGTCTTTTGTTAAGTCGCTGTTCTGGTGAGAAGAGTCAGCAATTCATCATGATCCATATTATTTAACGTGTGAATATCCACACCTAGAGCGTTCGCAACGCTTGCCATTTCTAGGCCGAAGCTCTTGAGAAGTTCGATTAAGTCCATTTCCTCGCCCGTGAAGGGATTGTGCAGCTTCGGACAACTGTGGTTACATTGCGGCCAAGTGCAGCGCTCAACTATATGAAAACGGCAGTCCTCATGGCATTTCCATTTGCCAGACGATATTATCTGCTGCTTGGTGTTCGGCTTGGTATTTGACTTGGTTCCGTTAAACATGAACGTATGATTATCGTTAAGTTGCTTCTCACCTCTGCGATTACCTACGAAGACAATTTGCAAAACTGATCGTTAATTACAAGACGCACAAAACAATATATATATATATATAAATTTTCTTCGAATAATAATTTTATGATTTCATCGCCAAGATAAATTATAGTATAAAACATGAGACCGCATTAAACTATTCAAAGAATGTTGAGTGTTATTGAAGGGGAGTCAAAACATGTTTGCGCGTTTCTTCAACCATCATCAATACCTTTCCTTCGCTCGTGTTTTTTTCTCCTTCCTCTTCTTGCCTCTTTGTTCCTCTGTCTCTCCTTCCTCTTCCTACCTTTGTGTTTTCTCTTTCGCTTCTTCTTGTTCTCCTGCTCCTGAATCGAGCCGGAGGCTGGTTTCCTCTCTCGGGTTTTGCCAGCAACAGTCGATCGGGCTTTTTGCATTTCCGTAAGAGATTCAGCTTTGCTTTTTCCGTTCTCAATCGCGGTGCCATTTTCCTTACTGGCACCGGAGCGCAGTAGCTGTTTCAGCGGTTTCCTGCACGGTTGATTGGTTTCGATTTGCGAGGGAGTACTGCGACAGAACGAAGAACATTCGTCCGATAAGACTTGTTGAAGTCTTATCGATCGTCATTGATTTAATTTATCATCAATGCAAACTCGAAGATATAAATTATTGTTTTAATATAGTTTTTCTCATTAAGTAATATAACATATGATACCGATAGTTTTTTATGCGTATTACAATAGATCAATCGGCTACTTACTCGTTGCTGTGATAATTTGCAGTCAATATTTCGTCCCAGCAATGCAAGGCGTGTGCAAAAGAATAATCGTCTATTTTAACCAGTTTCCAATCCTTTATTGTTAAAACGCTGTGACTTATGCAGCTCGGTGCAAAAGCCGCGCTAACATTTTCGAGCGACTGCCGCACGTTGTCGCCCATTTTATGTATGTGATCCCATTGCTGTTTCGTCACCGGTGTAGGGATATTATAGGCCATTATCGGTGTCTCGTCGAATATCCATTGGAAGACAAACAACGGTGCTACGATGTCAATCGAACGTTTGAGTTTTCTTCGTAATATTGAATCGAGATATAAATGCTGAATAAAAGTTCGCACATGATATCAAATAAAAATAAGGACAGGATGTCCACTCACCGGACAAGGTTGAATAAATTCGATGTCCGAAAAAACATTTCCACGGCTCGTTGGGGTATTTAATCACGCAACTATTGGGCATTTTAGATTGCCATAATTCCATTCCCTTTTTTATCGCGTCAACGGGAGACATGCCGTTTTGGAAGGCGGGTAAATCATCGAGGAACCACCCGGAATCCGATACACCGTGTATAGCGATATGTCTTAATCCTGTGCGAACAGATATCATCTCATCGCTGATAAATGACATAAAACATCGCTAACAATATCGAAAATAAATTGACAAAGAACTCAGAATATATTTTGACGTTTCCAGCGGCGATACGAACGATAATATAAATATTAATGTGTTTTCATAATCGTCATTATTATTGATATTAATTCGCTTTAATAATGTATAACCGAATTTTTATGAAAATATATGGATAATTATGATATCTGAGAAATTAGAACAATAAATAATAAAGAACGGGAGTTGTTTAATAAGAATAATCGATATAGATCTTCATGTCACATACCAAGCTCACGATGTATCAAATGGTGAACACGATTCAAATTTAACATGACGCCGGTGCCGCCCGCGCTGCTCCCAGACAGCAGAAAACTATTTGCACTTTCGAGACCAAGGGGAACCAAATCGCGGATAACCTGAGTGACAATTTCTGCCCCCATAAACGAGAACATGCCGTCCCGTCCTCTGGAACTGCCGCTCCAAATATCGCTCGTGCAGTAAGGAACAAATCTGCGAAAAACAAAAAAATCGACACATCATTACGAAAAGATTCGATGCGTCGACGTGAGGTCAATCACAAGACGGACAATACCTACACATGATTCGCGAGCCAAAAATGTGGATTCTCATTGGGATGCATCGAGAGTATCCCGCCCACTAAAAGAAAAACAACCGTGAACAAGGTGAAAAGGATAAAAGAAATTACGGTGCGCGAGCTTCGGCGCTCGGATAGTGGAAGCGGAAAATCGGTTATTTGCCGCACACATATAATTATAAACGATCGAGGACCCACCGTCGCGTGTCTCGGGCCACTGAGTCGACGTCATCAAATGCCGTACCCGCATCCATCTGGACCTGCAGGTCCTGTTATCGTAGCAATACCAGCCGCCATCCAGGAACATGATCCACCGCTTAGAGCCGTGGGACTTTCGCAGGTAGAAACCGGCTTGCGATCCATCGTTGCAAGTGATCGTTCTGTTGCTCAGGTACACCTTCTTCAGACCTCTCTGATCGTCTAGACCAAAGTTTCCCAAGATGGTGATCAGCTTCTGTATCGTGTTGCTCTTCAATTCTGTTGAAGGCGAACCTGGAGAAATGGAGACTGTGTTCGGCTTGTCCTCGGCGACTATCATCAGTGTCAACGTCGTCAAGTACAACGTGATCTGCAACATGCGTGAAAACTTTTATTTTAAAGAACATTTATAAAAGAATTGGATAAACTCTGATCACAGTTCTTTTGCGATAGTTTTACAAAAAACTTGCAAACTTAAAGTTTGAGATGTTAACTTTTTTCGTAACATTTTTAAAAAATATTAACTTTAACTACGAAATCTTATAATTTTCGAAGAAATTTCTAGGTTTCCGCGTGTAATAATTTTTATCTGAACTATATTCGAATTATAGTCGACTTCCAATGGCAAATAGTTTTCTTAAACATTATTGCTACTTTCTGTTAATTACAACGGTCTCTCTTTTATAGATCATTTCTGTGTTGCTTTTATATAATGTAGAGTTCCCGTTCAAGGAAACGCGTATACATCCAAGGTGTATTAAGAATTCTCAATCCTCTCTTTTCTCTTTCCCTTCCTTTTACATTTTCTTTCTTTTTGCCGGCTCTGTAACCGGCGCGTTAGAGAGTGTCCGGGGCGTGAAGGTGTCCGTCATAATTTGCCACCCGTCGCATAATCCTCGTGACAAAGGCCGACAAAATGACGGCTGTTACTTGGACCGGCGGCATCGTATACTAGCTGCAGAGAATCCGGTAGCAGGTAAAACGTTTAAAGATATCGTGCTCCGTAGTCAAAGAGATGAATCACGCTGTAAATAAATGGTCGCGATCTGAATCGCTTTTTACAACGAGGCGGCGCGCAGTCGTGCACTTTTGCGAGCTCTGATATATACAGCATCCACTTATATTTTGTTATACAAGCGCGAGCGATAAAAAAAAATTCGGCAAATATATTTTTATCACAGCCGCGATAAAAGAGTATAATTGTATTAATTAAACTTCCTGGTTTGCTTTGCAAATTGTAAATATTGTTTTTTGTTTGACTTTTATGAGAAAATTATCACATTTATCTCTTCAAACGATCGATTGGTTCTTCATATTTAATAATTTCCTCTTTCCGCTAAATGATAGATTTCTGATATTTGTGATATTGTGTAAATTTCTGCACGATTTAATACACGTGTTTTTCCCAGTTTCGTTCAAAACAGAATAATGTGAGCCGGACTGTATTATGTTTATCTAATGGTTATAGAAGCGAAAATTATAACGCGATATTATATGTAAAGTGATATAACATGTATTTATAAATATCATACACAGGAGTTATAAAACTCGAATTTCTCTCTATCGATTCCAATAGACGTTGGAGAATATCGAATCTTTCTACTTTTTTGCGTAAGTAAATGATCTCGTACTTTTGAATCGAGACAGAAAGGTTGAACGGCAATGCCCTGCTTTACGATTCCGTCGTCCGACAAAAGAAACGTTCGCTTCCGCGAGATTTAAGGAGCCGGCTGATCCACCTTCTCCGTTGCGAATTCATTTGTTCCACACCTGATTCCACCTCGAGGTTGACTGACTCTCGTGGCTGGTGATGCGTGGCATTCCGCCGAAGTGGCGTGTGCGAATGCACACGCACGGAACGATAAAGGAAGAAAAGGATAATAAGAATAAGAGAAAAGAAGACAGAGAGAAAGAAAAAGAGGAAAGTACAATTTATTCATACTCTGGGACATGGTCTCTCTAACAGCGTACAGAAAAGAATGGAACTTTAGGGACACATACATAATGCATTGATGGATACAGTTAAACGTAGTACTGACTAAAATAATAAAATGAATACTTCAAACACGCGGTAACGGTGACAAACATCGAAAAAACAACGGAAATTGCGATATATTGTAAATGTGTGTTTTATTTTGTTGTAATTTTATTTCGCATTATAAATAGGATTCCCGGATTGAATAATACCAAGAAATCTTCTTCTCGATCAGTAGTAATACAATAAAACTACAAGAGAATGTGTTGTGCAAAAGAAGAGAGACAAAAACAGCGAGAGTAAGAGAGAGAGAGAGAGAGAGAGAGAATGAGAGAAGCGCACAAGGGAGAGACGAAAACAAGTTAAAAATAGCCAGAGAGCGGATCGCGGTCGGCATCTTTGAGAGAGTATCGCACGTCTTACTGGCCGGTCCGAGAGTCGTTGATCGTTCGCATTGCGTTTCGTCTTCGTCGTCGTCGTCGTCGTCGTCGTCGTCGTCTGTTGATGATGATGGTGAGAGACCGTCTCGTTACCATTACAAGGGCTGGCCAGCTGGCTAACATGCACCGCAAACCACGCATTACCATAACCGCGTACGCAAGCAAAATCGTGTTGTGTCTTGCTCTCTTGCGACTCCTTCCGCGTAAGGTTGGCGAAAGTAAGCGTCAACTTTCGGCACGCACTCGCGACTTAATGAGCGAGATGCGAAAGGAACTAGAGGGAATTGCTGCGGGTGTTAGATCGCTTTCTCGAATATGATGGTTTTTTAAATCTTAGCTTTCGATTAGCGTGAGGAAATACATTTTAGGGGCACATTGTGCGCGCGAGATTTTTCCACAGCTTTATCAACATGTTAGAATTTCATTAAAATCTTATCCAAAAATGAGAATTTGATGTATACATATCAAAGCTCGACATTACACGCTTTAGTGCGATTAAAAAATATTTTATATTGTAGCGAAATTATTAATTTACGTAACAATTCTAAAATTGATTTAACGATACGTCACATATAATAAACGTCCCGTAGTTACAGGATGAATATTCATTATGTTTCATTATCATCGATTTCATCAACTGATCTCCAGTCGCTTGTAATAGAGGATGATATATAATAGTATGCAAATTGGACGTTAAATTAAAAACGAGAGAGGGATGCCTTGTCGCAGTGCGTTTCGATATAAACATATTTCTCTGGAGAATTCCCTTCCCTTCTCGTTCACTCTGTTGTGATATCGCTAGTACAAATATCGAAAACATGTTTTTCATCACCAGCTCACGAAAAACTCGAACCTTAAGCCGATTTCGTGCGTATTTATGACCTTCACTTTCTTTACGTATTATCGTTTTGTCGGCAAATCAATCTCTTTAACAAAACCGAAGAAACGGAGATAGTGAAATACACAACATTCAGTTCCTAGCGATTGAGTTGTCCACGAAGATAGATGTCGGCGAGTCTTTGCTATACCTGAGCTTTGATATGTGTTTCCAAGCCGACCAGGTTATTTTCACTCCGAAGTACGTGATATTTTCTATATCTTCGCGATTACTCTCTTGCAATATGCATAGGTCGTATTTATATTTGAAGTCGGATAGTTCTTTCTAATAATCTCCTTTGCCGCGCATAGCCCTTGTAAAGCCCTCCTCTATAATCCTAAAATACTTAAGAAAAACAAGTCGGTTTTCTTTTGACACTGTACAATACTGTTAAATTCGATTTTGCATGTATATGTACAAGCCTACAGCTGTTCGTGGAATAACATTCTTGATTCTAAGTTCGCATGTCGGAATTAATTCAATGATTAATATAAGATTGCGCAATGTATAATCAACGATAGATATAGATAAATATATCACTTTTATTTTTCTCTTTCACAGATCTTGAATGAGGAATAAAAAGTAGAAGGAAAAGACGCGTAAATATCGGACGTAATTTACATCAATGGTCTCGAAAGGAGGAGAGAGAGACGAAAGACAACAGGATTTAAAAAAAATAAAAGAGAAAAGGAGAGGGAAGGAGAGAGAGACAGAGAGAGAAACGAGCGCGTATAAAAGGGTGCAGGAAAGGAAGAGATGAGGAAGGAAGAGAGAGCAGGTGGCAAGATAGGGTATACTCCAGTGGATTAAGGTACGGAGCGGCCGAGTCAAAGAGATTTTCTCCCCGGCCTGTCTCGGCAGGGGCCCCTCGTCCTAACAAGGGCTGAAATATGACTGCCTTGCCCTACCCGCCTTCGCTTGCTTACTCGCTTCGAACAGCTTCGTCGCGCCGCACCGCTTCATGCGCGCCTTCCGAACGCACCACACGAAGGAAAAGTGAAGGAGATATCTGCTGGCAACTAATTTATCGGTCGGCCCGTTTGCCGCGCGCGGCAATCCGCGGGATCAACGCACTTTCCCGATGCCGGAGATTCGCAAGCTAGCTCTAACGTTTAGGTCGCAATTTCGCCGGTTTGCATTAATTATCCGTACGACGAGAACACTCATCAAAATGTCGCGAACTTTGCCAACTAACAGAAGTTATAGCTCGATTAAATCATCGTCATCTCATTGTTACGTGTCCTCTACTTGTGCGGATTCGCGGTGTACCTATATGAAATTCGGTCTTTTAATGAAAACTATCAAATTTGCAAAGAAAAGATTATTTTCTGGCGACAATTTTGATAAGGAAAAGAGACAAAGGGCTCGATCAGGTCGGGGGTGGTGCGATGCGACGAACAAAGTACCTACCCGCCGCGCGTCGACCGTGACTGCGGAGCGGCGGTCGCATGGTGGTCGCGGCTTGGCGCAGTGGTTGCGGCCGCGGCGGCGGCGATAGCAGTGTGACGGTGACGTCGGTGGTAATGGCGATGGTGGTAGTGGCGGCGGCAGCGGTGCGATGGTGATGGTAGCGGTGGTCCATCGGAGTAAATATATTGGATGGCGGTAGGATTGGTGGCGGTGTCTTCCGCTCTCTACTTGAGCCGCGTGCCCGCTCGCTCGTTCACGCCCGAGGTGCGCCTTTGATGTGCCGCCTACACCGCGTTCTTGCTAACTCTCTCTTACACGAGTAACTCGCGCGGCGCGCCGCGGCGGAACCGAGAGATTGCGTTTTTCCTTCGACCGACACTCGCCGGTTCGAGCGGCAAAAAGTCGCTCTTCCGCGCCGCGGAAAAATCACAACCGCTCTTCAGGAGTTCCGTCGAGCCGCGGCGACGAACTTTGACCTTGATTCGCCTGGAAGATCGGGGAAGAAATGAGAAACAAGATGTGTGAGAGAAGGAGAGAGAGGGAAAGAGAGAAAAGAAAAAGAGAAAGAGACGAAGCATCGATTATGGTCGCTCGTTTCGAAGGCTCGGCCGCGCGCGCTGGAAATGGCGTTTTTGCACGTGCGAGAAAGACCATCTGCCCTCTCCCCTGATATTAGGGCGGCTTCTTTGCCAACGAGGAAAGAAACTGCGCGAGTTCCGAGTGTTACCTGTCGTTGTACGTATTGATGTTGCTCGAGAGTAAACGAACTTATACAATAATTTCTTAAAAAAAAAAATTCTTGTTTGGATAAAGAGAGTACTATACATTTATTTATAAATCTGATTGTCAGTCGAGAAATATTTCACAATCTGATTGAATAATTATTCTCAGTTATTGGACGTATGTTTCAACATATCATCGTTCAAAATCGCAGCAACGATCAAACGTGACAGAGACCTGAGAATTCAACGGGCGTAACTCGACAGTTGTCTTACTACGGAGAGATCAGACGCCGACTGGTCATCAAACGAGTTAGGCGGAATCGGACATAACGTCGGTAGCGGGCGCGTAGGTAGGCAATCATTTTACGGGAGCTTATTTCGAAGATTCTTCTCCCTATCTCTTTCTCGTGCGCATTTTCGCCGCCGTTCTCTCTTCTCTCTTTCTCTCTTTTTCTTTCTGTCTTGACCGATTCTCTCTTCTTCACTTCTTCGTATTCATCTCGCTTGCTCGCCAGGAGATTCTTCACGCGTGCCCGATCTTGACTTGTGCGTATCCTCGGTGTACGTTCTTTCCGGAAGCCTTCTTCGCGAACTTCGGTGCACATCAAAGGTTCCACCCGGCCGCCGCCAATCTACGACGCCGTACAAATCGATAATACGATTCGTAGCTATCTCGTAACGAGATTCTTTTCTCGCTCAAGACACGCTCGAGATATCGAGCGGATTCGTAACGATCGAACGGCGGATTTTACGGCGACGACGCGACGCGGTCTGCTGCCTTTTCTCGGACCGTAAATGGGAAATTACCTTCGCGTGTTCGCGGTCGCTCATCTCGATTGCTAATTAGACCCGCCTGGGATGTAAATCTGACGCATAAAGCTTGTAGTGCGTGAAGCTCGCTATTCGAATTATATACACCGTGTTACTCAATTTATTTTTGCGTACATAAACGATACGCGCCCATATATTTTTGAAATTTTTATCTGCACATGTTTTGAACTTGTTAATGTAAAATAAAAAAAAA
>QVNV01010676.1:0-15589 GCA_014825455.1 Pseudomyrmex pallidus | reverse complement strand
ATACGACCGCGCGCGCGCGCGCGCAAGAAGTTTCGCACGAGTCGTAATTGGTGGGAAAAAAAAAAAGAATACAACGACGTTCTCTCCGCGTCGCGCGAAGTTTGCAAGTAGGTGTTTGTTTCTTAGAATTCATTGACACGTTCTCGCATGCGATTACATTTATTTCTTTTCGGAGCAGAATATATACATATATATACTGTGGCGTAATTCTTCCGATTTCTGAGATCGACGCTTCGTGCAAATAATCGTCGAAGAACAAACACGAACGCACCGCAATATCGCCCGCGGGTCGAGAGTAGTAAAACGATTCTCCGACTTGCGAAAAGAGTAAAATCAATGCGGAACGTTTTTCGCGTAGCGGAAAGGAGAGAGAGAGAGAGAGGGGGAGAGGGAAGGGAACACTCAATACTATTCTCTTCTCCTGTTTCCCGAGAGGGAAAAAGATTCGACTTGAAAAGTACTCGAATCCGGGAATCCGGGAAGACATCGCGAAGACGATTCCGCGGCGCGGAATTGTGTCAAAGTTTCCCTTCTCCCCCCCTTCCTCCCGATGTGCAGCCACGAAAAGCGTTCTACGTATAGGCTTTGCGACCTTTTCGAGCTAATCTTAGACCCTCCCAAGTCGGAGAGCACACATTTGCTTAACCTCGTCGTCTTAGACGTTCCGGATCACTCCGGCCAACTCCACTCGCGACTCCCAAGAGGGAACTCCACCGCATTCAGGATACCCCAGTCCGCCGCCGCTGCACGGAGGAGCAGCTGTTATGGTCGAAATCACTTTTCCCCTCCTACGTCCCGTCGCCCGCCGTTCCTGCACCGCCACCACCAGTTCGCCGTAGTACTTCGCAGCCTCTATTTCACTGCCTTCCGCGAGACGTTCCCGATTACACCCAACCGACGACGAGGAATCGAACGAGCCAGACTTCACGACGTTGCTTTCTCCCACGAAGAGCGAGCCCTCGGGAGTTTACGTGCTGCCGGCGATATCCGAAATACCGTCGCAATAATCCTCCCTTTCGATTTAACCTCCCGCCAGGCGTCCCCCCATGTCGGACCGTTATGACCCCCCCTCCCCCCCATCGCCGCGATCCTACGCCACGAGAATTAGGACACTCCCTTGTCCGCGATGTAATCCGGAATGGAAACGATAGTGCGAGCAAACGGGAGCGCGCGTTATCCGCCGAGATCTGAAGATCGAGTCACTTTATAATATCAGAATCGGAGGAAGATTAATAAAGAGGGTACATATGTACTATATCATCATCATTGTCATCTTAAAGAGGATTGGAAGACTCTTTTATATTAATACCGCTGACATTCTACACGGTTTTATCTTTAAGAGAGAAAAAGAACGTATTCGAGTTTCTCGATCCGCTCTCTCTCTCTCTCTCTGTATATATTTCGGAAACGCATGCTCGAATAAATTTGCAGATTTTCGCAATACGATAGTAAAGGAGATTAAAGTTAAAAATACTTCGGTCGACCTTAACGCGCCGACAACTAATCAGACTAACTATCGTCGCTCCCCCTCCCTCTCACCGTGCTTTGTGGTTACCGGGGGAGAATCGTTTATTTCGTACTCCCCGGAATAATCATTAGCACTTTACCGTGTTCGCGTAAGCGACGCATTCACCTGTTAATGTCCGCTATCGTGTGGCTTTGTTAGAAAGCGGAGAAGAAAAAAAAAAAAAAAATTGGCGGATGGAGGGATTTTTGCATTCTCGTGAATTTGTATTACATACTTTGTGATGCAAATTTTATCGATCGGACGGTATATGTTGTTGCTCGGGCGAAGGAATATGCCCGGCGCGGTAATTACCGCGTGATCGTCTCGGTTTATTACTCCATTCGACGTGACTCGTCATAGTGGTTTCGGGATTTGGAACAATGGAGAGAGAGAGAGAGAGAAAGGGGAGGAAACGGGACAAGGGCGGAGACAAGGAGCAAAGAGAGAGAGAGAGAATCGTCTCAACCGACACAGCGCGCTCGTAAAAGTCGCGCGCTCTCTCTCCCTCCCTCTCTCTCTCGCCGGAAACACTCTCGTACAGATATATCGTCTACATGCACTCAAAAGCTTTAATGGCAGTTACTTATTCAGACGGCCGAAAGAGCGTTACTTTTACAAAGTAATAAATAATTAGTCGATGCGCGCCGTATACGCAGAGTAAAGCAGGGCGGAAATGCGCGCCGTGAAAAAAATATCGTTCTAATATTTGCAGGTTCTGGAACCTCTGCATTTCCGCGTCGTTCCGCTCGTGCGGAAACAACGGCGCGCGCGAGTCGCCGTTTTTCCTCCGCTTCGAAGAGACAAGAAATGGAGATGATGATCTTGACGCGAAATCCGGTTGTTTCACTTTATCGCTTGCGCACCCTTACAGGTAACAAAATTTTATTGCGGATATAATTGCGCGTCGGAAAAAATTTGCGCGAGATGTTTTATCTCATCTTCGCTCGCTGTCTGCAATTTTGTACAACGTTTGTGTAAAAAAAAAGCGAATTGAAGAATATATTCGCGGCGCTTACGCAATTTTTTTTTTTTTTTTTGTCGAAATAGCGCCGTTTGTTGGTGCCGTTCGATGTGAATACAAACGCGCGCGGAAAAAAACGCGCGCGGTAGAGACGAGCGCGAGAGAGAGTATAAAGTGGCGTTCGGAATTGATTTCATCGCGGCTCGTGGAATACGAGGTTCGAGGCGAGGGCGATTTGCGCGGATATAAGGGCGCGTTATAGATGAAATTCCTCCCGGCGAGGATGAGAGAAGTGAGGTACCTCGCCGATTTTCGTGAGTTTTCCCCACGTATAGAACGAGGTGAGACCGAAGAATTGATCAACCGCGGCTTTTTATTTGACACCGGGAATCTTTTATGCCGGTCGTGGAATGTTTTTATAGCGACGTCAAGAGCTCTAGAGCGTGAGGTCGAAGGGTGTTCCTTTCACCCCGGGGGCTCTCTCGTCATTGACAAAAGAGAAGACCGAAAAAGGTGAGAGAGAGAGAGAGAGAGAAATCTCGTCGAACTGTACGTTCCGTAGCGGCCGAAATCGGAGATAACGGGTTGTCGAGAATGCTACCAACCAGACCGATTCCCCGGGTCAGAGAGGTATCAGAGATTCTTGATCGTTATTCCGACAAGATTTCCCCTTTCGCGTGCAGAGAGAGAGAGAGAGAGAGAGAGAAAGAGAGTACGAGAGGCTTCGGCGTGTCCAGTCTAATTCGAGCGCTATTGAAGACGCGACGCAGCGACCGAATAATAAATTATTCAAATTCGATGCATAAGCGCGCGCAGGACAAATAATATAATTCACAATCATTTTACATGACAAATAGAACGAGATAATTAAATTAATATGGAGCCGTAATGCAGGAATTATGTTGTGTGCTAAACAATATTATTACAATTAATAACAATAAATGGCATCGTCGCTCTATCTCTCGTCGATGAAATATTCATCAAAATTTGCGATAAGTTTTGATGAGGGAGATGTCTTTCTTCTTAGCTTTATTTCAAATATATACATATGTAGAGAGAGAGAGAGAGAAAAAGATACGCCAAAATATGTTTTTCTTCTCAAAAGTCACGCGCAAACGCGCGGAAACATGTTTTTGTACCTTCAGGTGGAAATCAATTAAACAAAATGCAACGCTGAATGGATTTTTAATAACCACCATATATCACGACTATTTTCGATATTTTGTGGATTTATTGAAATATTTTTGTGTTGCGCGTGTTTCATTTTTGCCCAAAGATTAGACTTGTTTCATAGTACTTCCGCGTGAAAAATGGTCACAAGCGCGAAAAATGTCCGACCCGCTTGTCGTCTGTCTCTCTCTCTCGCTGTCTCTTTCTCTCTATCCCTCCGTCCTTCGACACAGACCTATTCCACATATATTAGAGTTCGGCTGGTAGGGTGGTAGATCGATACTCGGTACATTCCGCAGCAAATTCCAAAGCGACGGAATTGCATGGTTACGTCTTGGATAGTCATGGACACTGCGCGAGTTGCGGTATTTCGAGTTTCCGAGGGCCCTTGTCATTATGACAGCGCGCGCCAAGTGACGTGGAAGATGTATGAAGGAAAATGTCTATTTAATAAGTATTCTCTCCGTGCTGTTCGGTCTGAAAGTATCTCGTCGGCTGTCCACCGACAGCGTTGGACGATGAATCTCCGAAAATCTCCATCTCTCTCGTCAATCGTGTTTTCTCTCAATGACACACGGAGATATATATATACGCCATCGTCGGTGTAACGCCGCGCTTTCATCTGCTTTCCATTGTTCATTTATTTAATGAATACATATAACGTGCGCGCGCTCGCGTTGATACAAAGCGGCGAAGAGTGGCGGTGCTCGTTACAACTCACGAGAACGTAAGTGGAAGTGATGTTTTATCGATATTGCATTAACATTAACGAAGAACGCACATCAAATAACTACGAAGTATCTCTTCTCTCTCTCTCCGAATATAAATTCCGTCCGTGTTTCTATAACGAAACCAAAATTGAGCAAAACAAGATGATGTAACGCGCGCGAGATGCATTCCGCGCGTAAACACGGAACGTAGCCGGTATAAAACCGCAGTAAGAAAAAAGCGAACGGAGATTGTGATGTCAGCTCGTAAAATTCACAGTAATTATTGCTCTCATTTTTGTTGGGGAAAGAGAGAGAGAGAGAGAATGGCGCGTATATACGGCGGATCGAATAGCGGAAAGGTATACGTTGCTCGCAGCTTACTTACGTATACGTACGGGATGTACGCACGGGGATACGCCATATAATCAGCCTCTATTCAGAGAGAGCTTCTTATCCCCGTGCTCCTTCGCGGCTCTTCACTGGTGTCCTCGTTACGACAAAGATGGTTCCGCATCGGCGTACAAATAATCGCATTAGCGATACACTCGGGGGGATTCGCGCGCTCGAAGTGCAATCGATGATTATGTAAAAACGTTGCTCGAGCAGGTATTTACGACGGCGCTTGCGCGCAAAATCGAGAAGGGCGCGAGAATGTTAAAATGCAACGAACTACGCATGTAAGCTGCAACGACACAGATTTTATCTCGTCTGGATTAGCGAGGCGCGACTTTTCGCTTTAATTTGTCGCATTATCGGGCCGATAATGCGCGAAACTCGTCGACCTTTTGTGAAATTTGACAGAGAATCGCGGAGTCTTGTTTCGTTGTAATTAATCGACGTAATAATTACGTCAGGCGTGACGAAACAAATATTAGAACGTTGTATCACGCATGAACGCACCGATGCACCCGCCGCGATGCATTCGCCCCGCGCGCGATCATATGCGGTTCTCATATTTTCCGTGATTTTCAAAGCCGCGCGCGGCGAACACACATCGTGCGGTGTGTGTGTGTGTGTGTGTGTGTCGGTGTCATCTAATATGTATATGTTAATGTTGCTCCCGCGCGCGCGCGTGTATTATACTTTGCGCGCCCGGTTATTGCTAATGGCCGCAGCCAGCAGTTGAAAGCTGATTTTATCGGCTATTGAATTTTCGCGTCCAGCGCGTGCGCGAGCGTGCGCACGGACGTTATGTACGACCGGCTCTCTCTCTTTTTTTTTGACGATCATTTCGACACACCGACGTGCTCGCCGCCGACCGAAAAGTGTTCATTTAACGATCGACCGGGGTTTCGCGCTGCGGCGAACATCGATAATCGCTCTCTGACGTTACGGGAAATCAAATAATTTCACGTCAATCGCCGGCACTTCGGCGCCAAAGTAAATAAGTAGATGGAACCTCGCCGGTTTTTTGGACGGAAATTGCGAAACTTTTTCAACGCGCGGCTGCTCGCGCAAAATCTATCAGCGCGTTTGTAAATTCGCCCGCGAACCGGCGACGTGTAAACGCGCGGTTTTGAAAAGTTTGCATCTCTCCAACGGGATGGCACGACGAGGAAGAGAGGGAGGAAACCCGGGAGAGAGGTCAGGAGACGGATGCTTCCGGCGGTGGCGTCGGACGAGAGAGAGAAAAAGAGGAAGAGAGAGATACGACCTGAAGGAACAGGCTACCCTTTCCTTCCCTCCTCCTCCTCCTCCTCTTCCTCTTCCCGGTAAGACACTGTTTCTCATCCGTACCCCAGCACCAGTTGGCGCATGCATCATCCCGCTGCATTTTCCGCCGCGTCATTCCATTCCGGAGGCGTAAGCCACATTCTCCATTTTACGTTGCAGAAATATCGGCGGGACGTGGCCAACCGGGCCACTGTGCCTTGCCAAACGCGCGCTCTCCTCGGACATCAGCCACATTATACTTGTATATGCGACGCTCGTGTGTTGTTCCCGACAACGTTTGTGTTTGTCAATATACGTACGATCGATGATCGGCACATCTGGGACACACAAGCCGCGAATTTTGCGACGCTTTTTCAATATTAAATGAAAATTCACACACAAGAGGGGATCCGTTTATATCGTCGTGGAACAAGGTTGCGAAATTTTGAGACGCGAAATATCTTTAGCGCGAAGAGACGCGAACAGACTTTCACGATGTCAGACAGTTTGTTGTTGTGATAAATAGGAAGTATTCGCAAGTGCGAATATTTTGTGTGTGTGGGTGTGAGTGTGTACGTGCGATATCTGAATTCGCATTTGAAACAGTGCGAGGTGATTTAGATATGTCTCGAGAATTGCTACATGTTTTCTCACTTATATCCCTGGCCGCCGCATCAGGACGGAGTAATCGGGAGGTTTCCATTCGCGGGTGTAAATTCTTTATCCCCGGAATAAAGTCGCTACACCGTTTCCGCGTTTCTTCCTCACGCGGATATATACACGCAAGAAAGTAACACACAGTGGCGCTAAATAAAAATTAATGGTCCATTAGTGATTTTTCGCGGGCGCCGCTCTCTTCTTCAGCCGGAAAATTTTTCGATACTTTCCGCGAGAGCGAGCGAGCGCGCGCGCGCGCGCGGCTTCGGAGCGTCATCGATGCCCCAAACCATTCATCTTCGAGACGCGCTACTTTTCCTCGCTTTTATCCCCGTGACCTCCCTCTCGTTCCTCCCTCGCCGCTCCCCGGCGCCTCGCCCGACGAGCAAGGAAGGTCCGAGGATGGGGAATGAAGGCGTGATAGATGGCATTAGAGTTACACAATCAACCGAGCCGCCTCCAACGACCGACCGCAACGAACTCTCCAACGGCGGTTCCGTTAATCGCCAAAGTCTAAACTGATATTGATACACAGAAGCGGCGAAAAATGTAATTAAACCGCCGACGCCGGCGGCCCTTTTTATACGTCCTCTCCCCCCTCCCTCTAAAAAGCCCTCCCGCTGACTCCGGTAACAACCGGTCCGAAACTTTTCCCCGGCGCAAAACTCGCGAATTTGCGACGTGGTACCCTTTACCAAAATTTTACGCGTGTTTGTCTAGTTTTACAGAGGAAGAGGCGGCGTAGTACAGTCGCGCGGGTTTCGTGACGCGCTTCCCCGCGAAATGCATGCTTACGTAACGCAATTTAACTCTCGTGATTAAATTTGAACAACATAACTTGTTACAAGGGACTTAATTGGATCACGATAAGCAAACGGGAATTTGTCAGTGCGAATCGTAGCATTCGGAGATTTTATTTTTCGCAAGACGCGAGAGCGCGACTTTTTATAATTCCGCGATTGATTAGAAACCCTCTAGGTGGAAAATAGATTTAACGGAATAAGCACAGCGCAGCTTCGAGATGGATGGCGGAAGTGCTGAACAAAACAAACGCGCGTTCGGATTACAATTTAATATACCGTGAAATGTATTCTTCAGTTCCTCTGACGGCGGGGTAAAAAATAAAATAATCTCCGGCTGTGGGGAGATCGCCGCTGTTTTGTTCGCGCCGACGACATTATTAAAAACGACACGCGGACACACATTTCTATACGCATCGAAAGTAATTACTTTTTGAAGATTTTTTTTTTCCCACAGAGTGCGCGTCACGCACAATTTTCCCTCCTACAATTTTATTACATTTGTACGCGACAAATAATTATAAGGTATGCAAATACGCGCAAAGTTTATAAAATTGCGATACGTTAAAATGAAGAGAACAATATTCGAACGTGCGCGCCCGCGTGTGCGTGTATGCGTGGAAGAAATGTGTCTGTACTTACTTTCGCGCGGCGCGCATTTTCATTTATGAATAATTCAACGAAACTTAGCAAAAGCATGGATATCTTATCTGTTATCTTATATCTTTGTACATATCTCTCGTGAAAAAAAAAAAAAAAGAAAGACGGATTGGTTTGGTATAAAAGCCGGAAAGACTATTCTATTCTTATTATACATACGCGGCGAACTTGTTGTTTCATTTGTTTCCGATAAAAATAAGATGCGGGCTTTCGATCTGATTTTTCTCAGCTCAAATAAATTGCACCCCCTGAACGTGTCTTAAAAATAAAAAAAAAAAAAAAAACGCGAGATCACGCGCGCGATTCCTCAACAACCACGCTCCTCCAATTTCCTCGGTCGTTGTAATAACTCATTTCCCGTCTTTTCTCGGAGCGGACTTAATCACTTCGGACTTAGAGACCCACCTGGCATTCTCGCCGAATGTAATATTTATACAAGCGCTGGTGCGTTAATTGCACCACCGCATCGAGAGACGCGGGTGGGATTTAACCCGGCGGCGCGCTGCTCGAAGATTGTTAATTTGGGAAAAGCCGTTGAATTTCGGCCGGGAATCAAAGCAAAGCAATTAGCGCGTATAAGAGAGAGATGTTTCTCGCCGAACGTCTTTTCGAATAACTTCGCGAATCGGATCGTGCGCAACACGGTCGCGTAAAAAATATCGCGAAAATGTTTGACGAGACCCGGAATTGAAAGAGAGGTCGCCGTTTTACGCCGGGAGGGGGGGGGCACACAATGCGACGGAAAAGCGCTAAAATCACGTTGGCGAGGGACTTATGCGCGCGTTTGAAAATTCCTAGAGGATACGAGAATCAGCGCGTGAAAACGAATAAGCTCTTTTTGAACGTAATACGTTTGGTAACGCGAAACTGTGAGGAAATCGAATTACTTATTTCACGCGCAAACGCACAACGACATGCATTATAGTCATGTATAAGCAATCGCAGTAGCTTTGAAAGCTACTGCTTCTCTATAGAAAATCTCCCATTGTTTATTCATTAGGCTTCGGTGCGCCAAAACAATGGCGCAGTCTGAAATTTCGGAATGATAGCAGGATATTTCCTGTCACGCGTGATAGACACAACGAAATATCCCCCCGCAAGTCAGCGCAGGATTTTCCGGTGCTCTCCGTTTAAAATCATCATTCCACTATTTTAAACTCCTGCAGTTCCGAATGCGGTATCGAAAAAAATTTAAAAAAAAAAAAAAAAAAAACGAAATTTACTCTTGAATTAAAATTGAACGCGGAATCACAGAGCGAGTGCTCTTAAAATCTGCTTTTAAAATTTGTAGCAAGACAGTCCTCGTTTTTCGTGGCGTTCGCCGCTCCGTGATTGGAACGCCATAATTTCATGCAACCCCGTACGCGTATGTGCCCCGGTGTGGTACGCATATTTCCAGCGCACGCGACCACCTAATAAGCTTTATTTGCCGTGTGCCGGTGCACTTTATTTACGACAGCGCCGCACAGCGACACGAAGTCGGCGTCGTCGTCGTCGCCGCCGCCGCCGCCGCCGCCGCCACTGCCGCCGCCAACAGCGTAAATATCAGCTGGCATTATTAATATCCCGAGGTAATTTCGCGTAATTGAAAATGCCTAAGAAGGGTGGCGCACCATTTTCACCGTCTCTCTCTTTCTCCTCCCGCGCCGTCCTTTTCTGGATGTCTCCCTTTTCCTCCTTTTCTTCTTCGTTCACATTTTTCGCGTTCTTTTGAATTTAACGACGCTTCCTTTCTCTTCCTAAAAAAAAAAAAAAAAAAAAAAAAAAACACGCGGGACAATATTGTTTTCCAGTAACAGGTTCGGTTTTCCGTGCCGCGCGGTGCGCGTAACATTTATAACGCTCTTTTACTTTTTTTTGCGGGGATCGCGGTGTAAACGAATTATGCAGCGGTGCGCGAACGAGAAGTGCGCGAGTGCGAATTGCGCGAGACACACTCTATATATCACGAGCGTAATTCATTTACACGGATTTTTATTAAAAAAAAAAAAAAGAGAGAGGAAGAAGAAAGAGGAGAAACGATTGCGTAGAACATGAGAGAAAGAGAGAGAGAGAGAGAGAAGTGTTGCCATAATACGTGGAGAGGTTTGTTTTAATGAAAAATGTGATGCTCGCGCTTTATTCAGACGCGTTTTATGTGTAATTTTTCTTGAAGAAAAACACCGGTTAAAGCTCTCGTTAAGCGTCAAGCGTGATTTTCCGGCAACGCGCGCGCTCCGCTCAAACGTGGGAGTAGGAGGGTCGATGGTACCGCCGCGGGCACTTTGTTGTCGAAGAGTTAATATGCAAAGCACATTTTAATGACATTAAAAACTTGCCAATGAAAGAGCATATACTTTTATGCAAATACGGCTTTAGCGCGCAAACCGATCATAATCAATGTTGAAGAGAGCTGCCGCCGCCGCCGCCGCTCTTACGGAAACGGCGACAAAGCGGCGGCGTAAATCAGTGTACAGATTAACTATGTATGTAAATGGAAAAGGTGGTTTCTGGGTTTTAAAACGCCCGCGTTCTCCGCGATCGACGAGCCCATAACGTTCGCGATGAGACCAGCTCCATTTTTAACAAGCTCGCTCGTTAATCCGTCGAATTGTGAAACAACGGCCGTCGCACGTACATACGTTGACTCGCAGACTTAATTTGTTATTCATGATTGACGCGAATTTGCTAAAATATATATAGAGAGAGAGAGACACGAGTTAATTTTAAGAAGAGTTTTTAGTTTTCGCGTAAATCGGCGCGTATTTTCTCTGCGCTTTTTTAGTAAATATTATTATTCGACGATGTCAGATCTCACACGCGCCGCTTTTCGCCTCTACTTTACGGAAAGGAAAAAAACAAATAAAGCGCAAAAATTATCGCAAAGTGCGCGCGATTTGCTGCGTGTTGAAAATTATAGACGTATATACCAACACGCGTAATGAGAGCGTAATTTTAATTCTG
Source organism: Pseudomyrmex pallidus (assembly GCA_014825455.1). Lineage (NCBI taxonomy): Eukaryota > Metazoa > Arthropoda > Insecta > Hymenoptera > Formicidae > Pseudomyrmex > Pseudomyrmex pallidus. The sequence goes on along the minus strand of QVNV01010676.1, from coordinate 4,528 downwards.
CTCGAAAATATCGTGTGAATACACACACACACTCGCGCGCGCGCGCATGTTTACGTCCGAAATGTAAATTACATCACTGCTTATCCATACGGCTGATTGATACAACGGCGTGGCGAGACCGTTCCAACAATTACATTAAAATTATCGGACGCGTAAAAATACGAATATATGCGCGTGGCAAGTTGCTCGTTGGCTTTCGCGATGGTTCGAGAGAAAATCGCCGGCTGATAGACGTGCTGGAAGAGTTCGGATCTTGTGCCCGAAACTCGGACGTGTGCGCTAAACGAGTGATAAATCGCGTCCCGCGATATAAGCTTTTCGTGTAGAAGCACGTGATTTCGCAGCGACTGTATTTTCCCATGATGCATTGAGAAAGCTCGACGCGTCACGAATGATCGACCGACTAAGGGATACGGGTCGCGAGGTCCCCGGCTGCAAATTTCCTCCCCCCCGCCTCTCTTTCTCCCACACGCTCTCTGTCTTTCTCCGTAGGTATCTCTTGCTACATCTCTCATTCCCTCCGCGCTTCGCGCTCGCTCTTCCGCGCTCTTCACCTATTTACTTTGCGCTTTATCTCGTTACGCTCTCTCCGTATTCACTGTCGCCCGAGCGAAGCAAAATATGTACGTCTTTTTTTATCGGTTTTAAAGTCCCCTCGCGTTTTAAAGTCGCGCAAAGTGAGAGCGGAAAAGGGAATATGACACGCGCGAGGTGGTTCTTTCTTTTTTTTCTTAACATATCACTTATACGGGGAAATATCAAAGCGCACAAACTCTCTGTTCGATTTGCGAATAATATCGCCGCTCGTTTATTTGCGCGCGCGCGCGACTTCGAATCGAGAGAAAATTACGAATACGCGAGATATTCTGCGTCAATTGGAAGAGATTGTACGAGAGGGGAGGGGAAGGGGGGCGTTCGCGATACGGGGATGTAAAGTGACATCTCGCAAATTTCGGGCGTCGTACAAAATGCAGGAGATGCCGAGCCTCCACTTTGGGACGGACGTCGGGGGTAGTCAAAAGTCGCCGTACAATTAATTAATTACTTAATAATTAATTCGCCCCCGCGGGAAATCATCGTGCGCCTGGCAAAGCAACGAATCGAAACGCGGCGTCGGAGTAATTTCGCAAGGAGCTTCCGTATCCTACCTAGGTCCTTAATGCCGTAGCTTCCTTCCCGCGTTCATTCGTTTCTCTCCCTTCGTTCTCAGGAAGGAAATTTATTCAGTTTGCAGCTCGGCCTAAGAGCGCTCTACATTTTAATAGATAATTACTACGGATAGAAATTCGAATCGCGCTTTGACAAATGCGCGCGCGCGCGCACACACTATCTCCGCGCACACACAGATATCTGCCGTCCGCTTCAACTCTCGAGCGAGACACAACTTCCGGACGTATTATGCATGTTTACGATTATATTGATTACCCGCAACGTTTTCAGACGTCTGTTGAAGACGAGATTACGTTGCGGAGTTAATTTGTTAAAAGCATCGCACGCTCTCGTTAAAAGTCAATTTTATTAACATTTTTTTTACGCACAAAAAAAAAAACAATATGCTTCTCGCAAGATTACAATGTATGATTGAAAAATATCTCGAAATTACTCCGATTCGAAACAGTCACTCTCTTGGTACGTTTTTCGATTCTCGTAACATAAAAATGAAGAAGATCGCGAATTCACTGATGAAGCGTTGGTTTTTGCAAACACATATAAAATCTTGTTATGCCGCGGCGCATACACAACGCTGACGGATATATTGATAGATTGATAGATCGCTCAAACTGACCGGGATGGCTCAATTCCGGCCGTTTTATGGTTGCTCAGTGGCCTAAACGCCATTCGGCGGACGATATCGCGTAGCGAGGAGCGAAAGAGAGAGAGAGAGAGAAAAAAAGAGAGAGAATATCAGCGTTTCGTTCGTTATGCCGTTTTTCAGCCTATTTCGCGCATCAGATCACCGGATAGAAATTCGAACCGCTCTCCCCGGTTGTACGCCATCGGGCCGAATGATTTTTGTAAAATCATCGTGCCGTGCGCGATCCTTTGTCGCGCTTACAGAAAACGCTTTTTTTTTTTTTTTTTTTTTTTTTTCGAACGTCAGAGAGCGCAATTTCTCCGCTCTCCGAGACGCGGATTTATTTTCTGTGTAATAGTTTACGCGCGCATCCTTGGCGAGAATTGGGCGTGGTACGCCTCGGCGAATCGAAACGAGCGCCTGCGCTTTTATCGATCCCGGCGTTCAATTTTGCAGATTTGTATTATTACAGGTAACGTTCAAACATTCACGCTCGCGCAAATGTGTGCAGATTGCATAACAATCGCGCGGTGAATTATTAAGTCTCTTTTCGCATACGTGCGTGTACGTTGCGCATATGTGTGCACGCATGTGTGTGCGTGCGTGCGTGCGTGCGTGCATATGTGCGTGTTAATCAGAGACGTAGTATCTTGTTCAATGAAAGAAATATTAAAATCCTTAATTGGTCCAATTAAGTAACTGCGTCTAATTAAGTAATCGAATGCTGTTCGAGAACCACGTGCGTGCGCTGCTAGTTATTAATTTACTCAATTTCCAACGAAACGTGTTCCAAAATAAATGTGTTGCGAGCGATGGAAATATTGCGACGTTTTGTTTTTCTTTTTGTTTTTGTTTTTTACAAACCTTTTGTACACTCGATGACGACGCGTTTACGCAAGTCCGAACAATCTCGATGACGCGAACTGTCGTTATTCATTCACGCGTTTTCTTTCAACGATCGAAAAACTCCGAGGAGAGGTTTTAAGTTTCGCGTCTTGACTTAATGATCTGGAATGTCGATGGAATATCGGAGACTAATTAGGACGCGAGGCAGTTCCTCTAATGGACCACAATGATATTTTTACTCCGGTCGCGAGTAGAAGAGATTTCAATGAATCGGGTTATCGCCTCGACGACATTGAGGTGGACTGTGACCGCATTGACGATTCTCGAACGTTTTCCGCTGAAAAACTTCTGGAATTGGAAAAATAACGTGTTCAAGTCAAACTCGCGATGTGCGACCGACAGACGAATGGGGGTAAAAAAGGGGACTTTTCTTTTGTCAAGGCACCGCCGATATTATGTTCGCCGTCAACGGCCGCGCGCTTCTAGCCGCGAATCGCTGATCGATTAATAAAAATGTTAATCGGTCTCATTAAAAGTTTGGCGATTATATAATCCGCAGTCGCGTAGCTCGCTCTCTCGTATCGAGTATCTGGTTTAGGAGCGACCTACGCTCGCGATATATAGAAAATAAAAAAATATCCCCGCGCGCAGAATGTCAAAAACTTCGTATAAACCATTAAAACGTTTGTCACGGCGAAAAAAAAGCGTTGAGAAATTAATTTGGTAAAATTTTACGCACATACACACACACAAACCCACGCGCGCGTCGAAAAATAGATCGGCTCTTTTTTCCAGGTGTAATTTTACATAGCCAAAATATTTACGAACAATTTGAAATTTGATGAACTAAAACATTCCCCGGTAAAAAAAAAACCAACTTTTTAAAACTATTTTTATCTAGATTATTTGTATTATTAGTATTTGTACATATAACATTTGTTTGTTTTGTTAATAAATTAATGCGCGAATACGTCAAGAACGCTGAATGCGTCAAAAACATGAAATATGTACAAACAAGCAATAACACCCCCATGTAATGCTGACCGTCAAATCCACTAAACTAATAATCTATCATTAAATTAGGTTATAACTTCGGTATAATTATTTTGCGCCCGCGGCTATCGTATTCCGAACATATCGATACGTGAATTTGGAATTTCTCAAATTTAGCGCATTTGTCTCGCTAAAATTTGCAACGCGTTCTACATATGCGTTTTATTTGAGAGACGTTATCTCGGCGCGAAACTAAATAAATTTCTCGCCCCGTCTAATATTTCAATCTCGAATTAACTCTCGATTACGAGAGCCATTCGAATTATTATAAATTTTCCGTTAATTCTTTACACTGCGGTTACAACAAAAAGATGTAAATACTGTTATCCGATAATAGGATTAAAAAAGCGGGAAACCGGGTTCAAATCTGGCATTTAATGAACGTTTTGGGCAATCCCTATCGTTAAATATTGAGCCGGGACGGGCAAACACGAAAAGCACGCGTGTAGGTGAGCTACGCGTGCACGCGTATATAATGCGAGCAAATAATCAGATATTTCAACAATCTCTCCCTCCATCGTTGCGCTTCGTCATCGGCCCCCGAAGCAATGCCACTGTTGATGTGTATAATCAACCAGTTGACTCTTTAATGAGCGCTGATCGCTTCGGAAAATACCGCGAAACGGTGTTATTGCTGTTCTCGCGATGACATTATCGTCGCGCATCTTCCACCTCTCGGTTCTATTTGTCCCCGTTTAAATTCGGAAACCGCGCGTATATTTTTTCCGTGTAGAAAATTTCGATTTCAAGTAGGGGAGACCGGGGCACATTGTGACATGCAAATTATATTATTAAAAATAACAAAGTATACACGATATGATGTAATATTGAGTA
>QVNV01010675.1:0-18794 GCA_014825455.1 Pseudomyrmex pallidus | reverse complement strand
TGGCTCTTTTCCGCTGGCGAAGCTCCGGAAGAACGGCCGCTCTCGAGAGCCTCCTCGTGAACGAAATCGATTTCACGGACGTTTTCGAGAGTTCGGGCATCGCGGTCGACGCTAACGGAGCGACAACGAGGCAGCAAGAAGTGGCGTACTGTCTTCCTCGATTTTTATCGTTGCTGGCGCAAAAGCGTTTCATTCAACTGTGAAAATGCGGCAGTCGTAAAACTCCCCGTATTTTTGCGTGAACCGCTCGAAAAAAAAACAAGTTATACGCAAACGCCGCGAACTATAAAGTTTCATCCGTGTTGTCGACCTGGATTACACACGCGAAGCTTTTAAAAGATGTCGCGCAATCGAATCAGCCTTGCTATCGCGAGGAAGTGTTTCAAGTTCAGTGCCAACGCGCGCGCCGCAACTGTCCTCGTAAAAATAGAAATCGCGATAATAATCCGGGTCACTCGGGGGACTGATTGGGTGTGAGCGCGAACCGATTAAATTTCGGCACGTGGCCGGCATGTCGAGCAGCGCGAAAGCTTGTAAAGAATTCACGGTATTGAGAACTGTGTTATTTTTTGGTTTTTTACTCGGGAATAAACCGGAGACGTTTGTCCTTCGTTTTCTAAGAGAGATAATAAAAAATTAACGGATCTGGTTCTTCGAATCTCGGAACGACATCACACCTCCGGATCTTCAGCTCATCAGATCTAAACAAAAAAACCTTCTCTCTCTATTTTTCTCTCTTTCCTCGGCCTGAAAGTCATCATTCATATTCACATTGGCGGTCGCGCATCCGTAATCCTTCGGATTATCGCCGCTGGAAGAAAAAAAAGAGAGAAAGAGAATGGAGGAGCGAAAGATCGCGTCGGGGGATCAACGTCGACAAAGGGAGCAAATGAATCGGTTGGCCGATATATCGATCGCGAGAAGAGAAAACAGACGGTTATCGTGACTCCGCTTCCCGCAATCACGCGAGCGCGATTTGACACGCTCGAATAATTTTCAGGGCGGCGAAGCTTCCGCCGGAAAGAGTGCGCCATCGTTCCACTGGAAGATCGGGTTCGCTGCACTATCGATAACGCCGCGCGGTGCACGGAGTTATTAAATCCGGAGAGTAGTCAAACGGTGATTAACTCGCGACCGGCTCTCTCGCAACACACAGGCGGAAGCGAAGAAGAGACCGACGGAGAGGTCGGTCTCGCGATTCGCGTCTTTCCGCTTTATAACCGCGTGAAATGTCTAGAAATTCGCTCGGCTGTTCATTCACTCTTTTTCACGCTTTTTTAATCATGACACGCGCAACATACATACATTCGCGCCGATATAATAAGAGTTTCACAACAAATCTTACTCTTACATAAATGGATCGACGCCCATTTGCGCGCGTTTACTTATATTTATAACGATTCCGTAATTAATTAAATTAAAATATTCCCCGCGATGTTATATATCAAATCTCCTACCCAAGAACTAGAAAGTTTGAATCGACATTAAACACGGGAAGTCGAAGACTGCTCGAGCTTTCGTATCAATTTTTTTTCTCTTTTTATTTTATAAGACCTTTTTATCCATTTGAAAAACAGAACTTTACATTTATATAAATTTTTTTTTTTTCGAGCAAAACTTCGCGCACGCGTTTTCAGATATCCCAGAAAAAAATACAGACGTTGTTTTAAATTCATTCCGAGTAACGCTCTCTCGCCATTTTGTGAAGGATGAACCGCTTGAAATACGATAGCGTATTGTTTTCATCGTTGCTCGTTTCTAAGCGGACTCTCGTTTTCGGTCACCGTCGTGAAACCTGGCCTTTGTCCTCGCCGCGCGGCCAGTGAAACCATGGGAATGTAACATGCGCCAGATACAAAGGAAGGATGCATTACGTCTCTCTCTCCTCTCGGCACGAAGCGTCGGGGGGATAATTGGACCGTTCGCGACGCGCTACTATTCCCTCCAGATCACAAACAGGAATGAATAGCACTTATGCGGAAGTATATCAGCACTTGCTGATACACGAAGATTCACATCTCTTTGTGCGCACACTCGCGAGTATATAAACTGTGTGCAACCAGACGACAACGAAGAAGACCTTTTTTTTGTTATGTTCATAAATCTGATTTTTCTTTAATTTGTGAAGCAAAATGTTCGGCAGACGAATTTTTTGCTTATCGCACGCGATATTGTTATCGTATGCGATAAGATACGGTCTCTGGATAAATGTTGATTGCTGATGAAAAGTCGATTTTCAGAACCAGCTGTGAGTGTTGATCAGTCAGCCGTACACAGACGATGTCATAGATAGAGAAGCTTCTTTCCCCTTCTCGAGGGAACCGGATATACGACGCGCTTACTGTACATCGATACTAAAACGTGCATTATGTCTCCGGCGCGGAGAAAGGATCATGCACCGTTAGACGATATAACCGAGGAGCGTCCGAGTAACCAGGCGCAACGATTTTTCGAAACGCGCATGCACACGTGCGACGCGTGCATGTCCCACACACACGCTTCTAAGACTCGACACGTCCGTTATTCCGAAGGAATAATTGGGACTCCGGGGAAGAGAGAGGCTGCTCGATGCGACGCGAGCGCGCGACAACGAACGCACGCACTTTCCTACGCGCGCGCTGCCACGATGACACGTCCAGGGCGAAGACCGCCTTTTGTCATTCGTTGCATACATCGTCGTTTAATTGTTAATCGTGACACGTAGGCGGATACGAAAGCGTGCCTTTATTAGGGATCCGCGCGATCCGTGGGATTTGACGTCCCTTCACGGCGTGGAGATTCTTTTTACGGCGCGCGCATTACTGTCGTCGCAAAAAAGGATCAAAGCGGCTGTAGGAAGGCGTTTTACTTTGCACCGATCTATCGCCGCTGAAAGAAGATTGATGACGAAGAGAGACGACCGAGAGAGAGAGAGAGAGAGCTGAAAATTTGCGTTGTTGAGAGATTATCTCGCGCAACAAAGATTGACATCGCACACTTTCTCCAATAGGCCTCTCTTGTAACGCGAATAATAAATGTTTTTTTTTTTTTTTCGAATTGTTTTTCCTCGCAAACTGCGACGAATGCGGAATAATAGAGTTTCGAAAATAAAAGAAGAACAGCTAGACGAAAAATGCACAGGTACGCGCGCGAGTGTATTCCTCGCGCGTTAAGCGGAGCGAAAGTCAGTGACCGATATTTCTTTTAATACGCGGGTACACAAGCGCGCGAGTGTAATATTATCTCGCCCGTTTAGGATACCGTGCCCGGCTTTGCATGTTACGTTTTTTCCACGCTGGAAATCTAGTTTCCAACCAAGAAGAAAAGTCGAGCGCGCAGTCTCGAGAAATATAAAAAAAAAAAAACTTTTTTAATAAACACACACTCGACAACGTTCTCGCCGCGATACGAAAACAATAATTACGCTCAAGGTGAGGACGTGTAAGAATGCGTACAAATACTTTAACAAGTTTTTCTCGCAAATTAATTTTCTGAGAAAATGAACGTTCTTCTTTTGCTTATTAGCATGTTTGTTGATGGTTTTTTTTTCTTTTTATCATTAACGATGCTTGTTAATTTCGATATTATCGTCGGCTCTTTCGAAACTAATTAATTCACAACGTCAAAGCTGCCAACGCAACAACATCGTCGGAAGAACGCGTTCATCAACACGCGGTTATTTCGGCGAACTGAAACTTTCCAAATCCGGTGCATATCGCGATGCATAGATCAGCTAGAACGCGCAACCGGACAAGATCGCTCGTCGATCTTCCCGTTCTGTTCGTATTTCTCACGACCCCAGGGAAAGCGGAATTTTCCCGTGTTACGCGTATCGAGTCGTAGAGCAAACGACCAGTTCCATCGGTGCGTAGAGCGAACGACAGGAGCTCGGAAAACTTGACCGAGTACACAGACAGAGAGGAAGATACGTTAATTCCAATCGCGACTATATATGTACTGCTTTTATAGCAGTGCCAGCGGCTCGATACCGTTATGCCGACTACTCGACTACGTAAAAATTACGCAAGTGGATATATCGCCCGAGGTGTACCTGAGGAGCTTCCGCGGATCTGGTGTTGCTACCAAGATACACAAATCGCACAATGCGGCACCGATCGATAAACGACAAGCAGCAGCAGGGATTCTCCGGGCACATTCAACTCGTCGTCGTGTGGGAGACGACGAGGAGCCGTCTCTTACAGGAGATGTCATGGTAACACCGTCCGTTTCTCTCGGTATGCGTTTTAGAAAGGCGTCTCTCTCTCCTGGCTTCTACGCTGAGCAAATATGTGTTTTGAAAAATCGTGATGCCAGCAAGACAAATTACGTAAACAGAAATTATGAAAATGTCGTACAAATAAAGAAACGACTCTGAAAGCAATAATAATATATGTGCAAACCGAGAATTCAAATGAGGTTTTTCTTCCGAGATTGCGGGAAATAATCAAGCGCAATTGTGTCTCATTACAAAAAAAAACATTTATCGGAATATAAGAATATTAATTTCTAATTTGAATAGAAAATAAATTAGACATTTTTCGAGCGAGTATGAAAATCTATACATTTTTAACGGACTGTGTCATATTGAGATCAAATTGCACGTTTTGCGAGTATGCAAATGGATCTGTTCCCGTCAATTTCTGCTTATAATAATTTCATTGGTCGTCGTCGCGATTTAAATTGCAACTCTAATCGCACAAAATCGACGTCTCGATACGCACCGACGCACCGGAAAAATTCGCGAAACGTCTAATTTATATAACACCTCCGGCCGGGTACGCTCTTCGATCGCTTTTCTCTCTCTCTCTCTTTCCGACCAGGGGGGCCAGTGAAAGTGAACGGAGCCGGTGCGGATAATCAGCCATCCCGTGCGACGGATACGCGATAACGCGATCGCCGCCTCGACGAAACTCGTTTCTCCTCGGCTCGATGAAAATGCCGCGGCTTTTTTTGCGCGATATTTCGCGGGATCGAGCCAAATGCAGCGTGACGCCTTCGTCTTTTTTTTTTCGAAACTGCGCACACGAGATGTAGGAAAGCGCGGTTATAAAACTGCATTTTTCGTGCAAAATTCGTGCAAAACAAAAATCGTTGAACAGTATCCGATAAAGTTTCAAATGTCACGATAAAACCGGTAGGTTTAACGATACGCGCCGTGTAAATATGTGTACGTAAAAATAATACAACACGTCAGATTTCAAATAACCGCAATTATAACGAGGTGACATGTCGGTCGATTTTTAACGCGGGAAAAAGTCAGGAAGTCGAAATGGCAACGACCGGCGAAACCAATCGCTGTTGAAGTCTCCATCGATTTTTCCCGACGTTGAAAACTTGTTTCGGTCGGCCAGTTCACGAAGTAGGACGGAAATTTGTTTCGCTCACGTTTAGGAAAATTTTTCGGTGAACGATTATGTGTGTGTGTGTGCGCGCGCGCGTACGTGTGTGTGCGTGTGTTTTAATTAGAAACGGGAACCGCTCAGGTGGAAACCTGTTTCTCTAATTCCCGAGAGATACCGATCGGGTCAATTAAGCGTTTTGCTGTGAGAGGGAACGATGACCGTTTAAAGTTCTTCTATATGAGATGTGCGCGCGCGTACTTTCTTTCCTGCGGAGAATTATTTTTTGTGCAGAAAATATTATGTGCAAAAAAAAAGACAATTATTCACATCCGCAAATTGGAATGTCAACAATTCCGAGTTTCTCGTCTTCATTCCGAGCAAACGATGCCAATTCTATTGCAACACATATGCGATTCAAACATTTCTCATTATCGGTAAGTACGTGTCAGTTAAACGAGACAAAAGCTACAACGATACACCGAACGTTTTTCCGGCTAATTGACGAGAAAACACTTTTCTGTCGCAAAGCGAGCGTGGAATTAAGTAATGGGTGTACTTTCACTCATTTCCGGAGGCAAAACCCTACGAGAATCAGCTTCCTTTGTGTATGAAAAACTCTCGCCCCGCGGCCGCCGTTGTTGTACGTCTACGCTTCTCACGTTTTTACGGTACGAAACAAAGCGCCGTCCGTTCGAAAATTCTCGTCTCGCGAAGAAGAGTAGTTGCGCGCGACGAAGAAAACTGAACTGAAGTAAGCACGTCCGAGGAGAAACGAGAAATCGCGCTCGTGTTGAAAAATTTTTCTAAAGCTCGAACAATCAGCTTTTAATCCGAACGAAAATTCGAGGTCGAATAACTTCTCGCTCAAACTCCCGCGCACGCTTTCTACATTTAAAACGGAGCGAGTAATATATGAACGCCGAGTGAATTTTAAAGACAAAGTTCGAGGAAGCAGCGGCAGCAGCCGCTGCATTTTCACGCAAATTATCGCGAAAATCTGATAATTTTCGCGCAGAACTCCGCGGTAGTTTACTTTCAGCTGTTCGTCGTCACCGCGAGGTTTTTCTTGATTATCCCCGATGACGGGATCGCGGGATAGAATCGTGCCCGAAGAAGGATAATTATTTCGAGCAGCCCCTCCCGCGCTCGCTCCCTCTCTTTCTTCTCCTCGACTACGCGGCGCGGACGAGGCGAATCGGCCGTTTTATGCTCTACATATCTCAGCCATCGCCGTAGAGAGAATTAACCTACCGTGCCCGAAAACACACTACCTTACTTAGCCGCAGGAACGTCCTGGTCGGACAGACAAATAGCGCCCGAAAGAGGTGACTCTCGAGAGAGAGGTGAGATTTAATTAAAGGATTTTATATAACAATCAAAAAAAATTGGCAATGTGAGGAAATTCAATATTTTTTTTTGTTCAGCGAGAATGTTACGCTCTCTGAGTAACGCTCCTGGAGAGTAACGCTTTCTGTTCGTCAAAATTTATCACCTCTTAGCTTCGGTTCGCACAACGGCAATTTGCCAGTCGCGAACGTACATCTGTTGTACGTACAAATGTCTGTACGAGGGCGTAAAATAAACGATCGTTCCCGTGAAAACCATAAGATGTACTCTGGCTACTAGAGAGAATGATAGTGGAAAATGAATGTCCGTGATGTATTAAAATAATAAGTTGTTTACCCGACCGTGTCGCGTAATACGCAAGAGACGCAAATGAATCTGTGTATACGAGCTGTTGGCATTAATTATATCGCGCAAGTGTGCATATATATAGCAAACAATCTGATAATTCAGAGTAAAAAATTTTTGTGTTTCTCAAGTTCGCAATGCCGACTTTTCAAACATTATCTAAAATTCCGTAAAAGTGGACGTTTACACAACTAATGGCTCGTTGTGACAATGTGTATAAATACAGGAAATATTTCAAGAATGTAGGAAATATTTCGAAGCACGAACGAGCAAACTATGAATATTTATGAATTAACACTACGTATATAAATTAGCAATAACTTCGTGCGGCGAATCAGTCAATATAATTGAGCGCGTCGCGCGTCACACGGATCAACGACACATTCACGACCGGACACGCGCGACATTACGCGAAACTGACGGCAATAAATCGTTAACGGATTGTCCCCGTGGCGTTATCGTTTCGGTGTGTAGGATAATCGGGGACGAACGAACGGTGTTGCTGGTGTTGTCATGATAGCATATGCCGCGAAAACGCAAACTCTCACACATACATGTCACGCACGTACACATATATATCGACTTTGCGCCAGTGATACGCGTTTATCAACCGGATATTCGTTCTCGTTTTTCAACGCTTTCCGCACCTACAATTGCGTTTTCGTTCGCGATACCCAGCAGTACCGCTCGCTCAGTCGTTTTTCGAGACGATCGATCGCGATCGAGAGCCGTCGGCAAACGGTGAAAATGCGTTTCCTCTCCTCTCCTCCACCTATAATATTTTACAATTATTTCAACACCGTTAAGCATCGAATTTATGTGGCGACAGATCTATCCATCACGCGATTATACCAGTTTGTTTAATTTTCCTCGATACGTACAACGTCGCAAACAGTTCTACCAAACAGTTTTTTTGTATCTTTCTCACACTCGTGCGCAGTTTTTTAACACGTACATATAATCCACTAATAAACGTTTTAAATTATCGTTGTGTTGATTCGATTACTTTTTTGCTTTCTTATTATTCAAATCGAAGCAAGAGAGAATTTCAAAGATCAATAAGAAATCCGCTGCTACACTAAGCAGCGGTCCATCGCGACTTGCGAGATCGCACAGATTCATTCTCTCGTGTGGCGTCAGCACACGTTGCGAAACAAACTATTGACAAATGAATCACGAAGGATATATCCGCGAATCATCATTCGCTCTCGTCGTGTACATATACGCACCCACACGATTGTACAAATCGATCACTTATATACGTATGCGTTCCGCGCGCGATGCTGATTCACCGTATCCACAAATACAACATATTCACGAAGAGGAAACCGTAGAGATCGGCCAAGCTGACCGGTTGTCAGCTATTGTCCGCCGCGGTTGCTTTCGAACTGACACGCGGACCGGAGCAGCGCGAAGAAAGGCGCGCGGGAGAGACTGGCTCGCCGTCGTGGGACACCAAAGGCGATCGGAGTAGGGGAATCAAAGTGGGCACTCTGCGTATAGAGAAAAGTACGGTAGGTGTGCTCTCTGTACAAGATATTATATCCGTGTGTGCGATATCTCAATTATGCAAAACAAATGAAAACACTTTTCTGACTCGCGTCCTCTGTTCTTTGATTACTTTGCGCGAAAATTGGAACAAAACTGGCGATAATTTGTAGAAAATAATATATTTCCTGTTTTTTTTTCGAGAGATTAGAATTAGAACGTAGAGAAAATTATTATATTACGTGTTTCGACTGATGACGATTAAATTCAATTCACATGTTCCGATGATGCGAATTTTATCGAAAATCTTTAATTTCGATTACATCGAATATTAAGACGTCGATCGCGAGAATCTCTCTTTCAACGATATCTCTACAAGTACTCGTATTTAAACATCGCATCGTTTTATTTGGTATGTCGCAGCGATATCGAAATACTTTACACAATGATAATGGAAATATTCCGAGAAAAATATACACCGAGGCTCATTCTTGCTTCTCTCAATTTAATGACACCGGTAATTTTATATTCGAGCACGGTATTCGTCGAGGGGAGAAGAGAGCAAGGAAGAAAGGGCGACCGCGAAGTAATAAATATTAATTTGCCGACTTTCTTTCTCCGACGCGCGAGCACGCATTATTTTTCATTGTTTCTCGGCAATTGCAATCGTAATACGTACGCGGCTTATTACCGACATCATCGCGGCAGTAATTATTACGTGTGATGTGCACGCGGAAAGAAAGTAGCCGGTGAAATTACGGCACAACGCGCGCGCGCGCGCGCACACACACACACGTGCGTGCACACATTTACGTACATTTTCTCGTGTATTTTAAGCGACAGTAATAATATTATACATGCGTCGCGCGGTGACGCGTACATCAAGGGGGAGCGAAAATTTACGTGCGAAGTTGTCACGTAGGATCGCACGGAATTTCGCGTGGCATACGAAGAGAATTGTTAATTACACGTTTTCGGACGCGGACTTACGGAACGTATTTAATGATGTGTATCTAGACTTTCCTTCAATTCACACCGGTTTACCCCTTCACTTTTCTCCGCCTAATAACTCAAACACGTAGGCGGTGGTGTAATGCGATTTAATAACCAGAGCAACGGCAACGAGCGTTTTCTCATTTACGTTATAATTGCGGTAAATTTAACATAATTACGTCCTTTCTGTGTGCGCTCGTCCTCGACAAAAGAGAATTTTTGTTTTTTACGACGTTAATGCACAAAAGCACGAACGTCAAGCGAAACGATCTTTTTTTCTTTGTTTTATTTTAATTAACGAACGTAAAGCTGACTTTATTAAAAGAATCCGAGATATATAAACAGTTTGACTCCGTCAATTTTCAAACTAATTACATTTTTCATATTTTTCTTTTCTGAATTATCAAACTGTTAACGAGATTACGTTTCGTATATTACATACTAGTCCAGAAGTGGAGCGGAATCAGCTACCGTGGATTAAAGAGCGGCGGGGCTTTGTATAAGTCGCAACAGGAAGTCACGTCGATGACGATGTCTGTTCCATTGTTCGGATTTGTACCACGCCTGAGCAGTGTTCAGGGACAGGCTCTGGTTGGACACGGTTTATTTCGGTATTAGCGATCAATTCCCCGGCAACAAACGCGAGCATTAACCGAGATTGCCACAGATTTGTCTTTACGTATATATAGATGTTTGTGAAAGGAGAGCTTCTCTCATTAGAAGAGAAATCATTACGTCGTAATCCGCTACAATCGAGATTCGAATTGTCCAACGAATAACACACGCATATATAATTCCTGACATCCCGATTTCTTATAAAAGAAACTAAAATAATGAACTTGTGAAAAATTTGAAACTGTACAGTGTGATGTAATGAGCAACAGGTGCGCAACGAGAAGCAACTGATATACGAGCGAGAATGAGATACCGCAACATTCGAGCGCTCACTGCAGCCGCGACTGTGCGAAATGAAAAATTTTTAATATACGCTCGTATTCCGATGTAAGTATCCCTAAAAAAATTATCTCAATTTCAAAACAACGCGCTCTTTTTATTTAAAAAATATACATACGCGCGTATATACGTCAAAAAAAAAAAAAAAAAAGATATGACATCGAAACCAACAATCGGACACTTGTCGCGACGCGGGAAAAATTGCTCACAACGAAAGCAAGATTTTCCCCGTCCCGAGAAATGGCTCGGAGAGCCGCGTGGCGATCCTTTTACAACTCCGGGATTTATTGTCTCCCATGTATTATTAATGAGAGATGCTATCGTCCCGATCCGACGGTGCTTTTAGTAATGCTTCTTAAAAATAAATATGGATGAAGGCAGATCCGTTTGCGCGCGAAGATATGATCAATCGAATGTTCGCTCGCGTTTGTGCGGCGAGTCGAGAGAGAGAGAGAGAGAAAAAGAGATCGGATATACACATGTGTGTCCCCACGTTGAAATAAGAGCCGTCGGCACCTTTATATCCGCGTCGCGATTCACGCCCGCCGCGCTCGTTCTCTCTCTACGGGTGTGCGTTATCGATTTCACGGCGTCGCCCGCAATGCGATCGGCAACGAAAAATGCTCGCGTCTATAACATATGTATATGTATTCTAATACATGCAAAATTATTATATATAAGAAAAACAAGATGAGAAAATTTATATTTCTCAATCTGAAAACACACTCTCCCTTTCGCTCGGGATTATTCAACGAATTATCGTTGAATAATATATAATTGTCGCTCCGGTAACAAAAATCGATATTACCGCGACAACTTATGTGATAATAAAACAAATGTGACAATAAAAAATATAAATATTTAAAATATAATATTTAAAATCCATCGAGACATTTTTCTCGATATTATCACGTGCACGGACGTGATAAGTGACTCCGTTACTTGAGTTACGGAGTATCGATTGCAACATTCTCTAGAATTCTGCTTGTAAATACCGACGTGTGTCTGGCTGCGATCCATTTCAAAACGATTTCATACTCATGGCACTCGACAGCGCTTCCACGGGGTGTCCGACTGTGTGCAACCGATTATCGATAGACCGACCTCGATGTGTATGAGTGCGACGTCGATTAATGTTCTTACACGTCGATGAAGTCTTACGTGCGCGCTGCGTCCAAGAGTCGAGAGAGAGAGAGCACATATAATATTTCCTCTGTCGCAATGACACACGATATCTACGAGCGAGAGATAAATTTAATCGTTCGCAGAAAGTAAATCTAATCTTGTTGGTCGTCTAAAACTCGGGGTGTATATGATATAATCGTGATATTGACGCATACCTACGGCGTAACGTTTCTATAAATGTATATCGTAACGAGCAAAGTGGCTGGACACACTGGTTTTTATCAAAGAAATAATTGCAACAAAGTATTTATATATACGTAAAGTTAAAAACTAACATTTAAAACCACATCTTAAAAATTATTTGAAAACATTGAGAATTTTTAATTACTTACGTGTCTAATTATTTCTTCCGATAAATGCTCGGCTACATGTGCGGTCATTGGGACGTTTATCTCGTAATAACAAAAGATTAAAAAAAGATTTTAAAAACTCTGACACACGTACTCTCAAAACGACTTGAAGTCGCTATAGTTATCGTCGAAAGTGCGATTGTTCTCGCTGTACACTGTGATGCACACTAACGTGTCTTTCGAAGGTTGGATTTCTCTCTCTTCCTCTCTTTCTTCGTGACGAGACTTTGCGCGCAGAGAGGAAAATCCGCGCACTTTCCTTCCGGAAGGCATTAATGCACCGCGAGGCGAGGCATTAAACGAGAGAAGTTGAAAGCCGCTGTGAATACACAAGCGTATGAAAAAGAAAAAAAAAAGACAGTTGGACGAGAATTAATGCGAGAACCTCGGTGTATTCTCGTTATTACGATCAGAGTGCCGCGAGGATGTAAATTTCGGTCGACTCGCGCAGCGAGAATGGCTTTATTCCGACTCATCGGGAATACACAGGAACACGCGGACTCCACTTTCGCACCTGGGTCCCGCGGAATAGGTCGCGGCTTAACGGAGCTGACAATGAGTTATGGAGCGGAACGATATTTCGCGTACAGACGCGAAAGATCGGTCGCCGATACACCGTTTATATATATCCCGAAGAGTGTCGCACGTGCGCATGATTCACGCCGTGTGTGTGTGTCATCCTAGCTGTGAAATTTTTAATTATGTCGTCGATGCACGTGCGAAGAACCTCGGTGAATTCCGCGCGGACCGTGTACACAAGATCCTTTTGTCTCGCGTTATGCTCGCGTTAAATCTCTAATATTTCATGAAGCAAAGGGGAGAATTCGCATGTAATAAATATCGTCCATTGTAATAAATATCGTCTCTCACGAGAGAGACACTACGTGTATGGTTGCAGCATCTCGGCGCGTGCCGGAAGAAGATAATCGAGGCGACAGCTGCGACACGACCGCGGCGCGATGACGAGCTCTCGTGTGTTCAGGCGCGTTCATTTTGCAATACGCTACAACTAAAATATCGTTGCGCAACACGCAGCGAGCTGCTGCTGTACAATGGCACGAGGGTACGTACAAACCGAGTGAAAGGCGACGAGAGATAGGTATATCGCGCGCACCTACCACGCGAACGTTCGACACGCGAGCGATCTCGCGCAGCGACGCGCGTGAGGAGCGAATGAAGAAAAGGATTCCTTCGCGTTATTTTCGCGGAACGAAACGTGGTCGATTGCAACAAAAAGTGACAGAATCCTCGCGAACACGTCTGCGTAAAAATTTTCCTAGATATTTTCCAAGTAACCACATAAGAAGAAATTCCAAGCCAACTTTGTCTCAAATAAAATCGTATAACATTCGTTGAAACTGTGGGAATTTAAAAGCTGCAACTTACACACTTTGCTTCTCGTTCAGAATTTATTTTTATCATTAACAAGAAATGATCAAACGCTCTCTGGACACAACTATAGCGCGTGTTACGATTTGCTGACCCCAATTGCGTGTGCACCGCTCGATCCGTTGTTCCTCGACGACGCGAAATTACTGGCCACGACAGCGCGATGCGAGCGATTCGATATAATAAAACCTCGATCGTTTCGCTCTAGTCTCGACGGACGGTATATATTCTGGTATATTCCACGAAAATTCGTCGTTCGTTACGTAAAGGTCCGTCTTCCAAACTGGCAGCGGATCGCGACTGTGTTCTCGATTATAATAAATCGTCTTTTAATTCTCTATGTGTTCGCCAATCTGCTTTGTGCTTTCATGCGGCATTACTTTATTATGACGCATCGAATTTACGAGCCCATAATACAATAAGGATTCGACGATACGCGGCCATAAAAGCCAAGCTGTACAAGCAAAACGAGATCGTAAAATGATATTTGTCTAACATTTATCAAGAAAATAATATAATGATGAGAATAAATAATACAACGACAGGAATGAAGTTTCCGAAGTTATTTTGTTTCGTTACTCAAAGTGGAAACTTGAAGGGGAGTTAATATTATTTTACACTAACATGTTGTAAAGTATTTTATTTCACAGAGGTCTCATCCAAGTATCTACCGTCGAAAATGAATTGCCATTGTGCTAACACACGATAGCAACGCATCTTCTAGCCTTCTCTTCGAGAAGTCTCAAATTACAACAAAAAAACAAATGCGCAACGAGATAACCAGATTGTCAGGCGATTTAAATGCCACGGTGGTACCGAACTGCTACCAACGGTGAGCACAGTGAGTGCTGCTAACCATTGGCGGCGGCAAGCCTGAAAGTGGTTGGTATTAAAGGTGCACACAAGCGGTCGTTCTCCTTTCAAATGCCGCTCCGACATTTGACGAGGTCAAGACGGTGCGTGCGCGCGCGATTCGCCGCAGTCGCGAGATGCCGAGAGCGGCGCGGCGCGGAATCATTCGAGCAGCAAACACCATGTTCGATACCTACTCGTTCGAACCGCGCGAGGGAAGTGACGCGAGTAATTCCAGTACTTTCACAGCGGTATACATGACAAACGACGCGAGTGACAGATAAAGCGCTTGCTTACTTGCTTGCTCGCGCGCACGCGGTTGCCGCGAAATTACGATCGTTGCAGAAATCCGAGTATATATATATATGTATATATAAACATGTTCGCTCTGATTGGACGGTTACACCGTAACGGCACTTATCACCGCGCAGCTGTCGCGACTGTCCTTTCGAGTATTGCAAGTGACAAATTGCGTATTTATTGCGTCGTAACGTGCGTACATTGCAAGTGCGGCCAAAATCGAATATCTACACGAGCGATTCTCGAACACATCGATAACGTAATGAAAATTTAGAATCAACTTGAACAACGTCAACGTGACTCGTTTGACTGAGAATTTACGAACCGCGAAGATTCGAGCCGGCGACTCTTACGAGAAGATGATCGCGTCTGAATCTCCATAACAAATATCTCTCTCGTTACTCAATGTCGTGATTTACGTGACATTTGGCAATTTCGAGAGAGATAACAAAATTTACACTTCGTGGTTCGCCACCACGACGAGATTCTTCGAAAGCGGAAAGATTAAGATAAGAAGATTAAGGTAAGAAGAAGAAGAAGATTCGACAGTTCCCGTGACGATCGGGTATATCCGACGAATAAAAGACGAAGTCGGCACCAATCGTTAGTAAATACTTGATGACACCGAGTCGAACGATGGAATACCGATAGACAGTCCCGGGAGAGAGGGGATCTTATTCGAGATGCCGGAAGCTTGCCAATTTCGACATTGCCAAGCCTCCGCGCATCCTCCAAGATCCTCGAATAGAGGTGGCGAATGCGGGTGCCAAGAGAGACAGGACGAGTGGGCGGGATATTAGATTTTTCGGGGTCGCGGTGAAAAGAAACGCGATGACAGCTGAGAAGTGTACGCGGGGGCTGAGTAAGTTACATTTGTGCGCGGAACGGAAAGACGTGAGAGAGACTAAATGCGCATTGACGTAAGATACGCGAAGTACCGCGAAAGCCCCCCCGAACGTCACGGAGCGACGCTCCGTGTTCTTATTGGATCTGAAGGTCTTGTTCTCCGAATGCAAGAAGAGCGCGTGGCACATTTGCACGGAACTCGGTCATTTATATCGTCCGCAAGAAACACACACGTGTCGCGCGATAATTCCGAATCGATCGATATATCACGCGAGCAATGCAACGTGAGTTATTTAAATGTGAAAACAAAACAATTTCAGATAATTAAGAACAAGCGAATTATTTGCGAGTTTTCTGTTAGTTGTTTACCTAATTAGTTTCAATAAAAATTTTTATTACAGCGGAATTATTTTTTCTTTTTCGTCTGTAATTGTATCTATCAATAAACTTTTATTACTTTTTTTTTTTTTTTTTTTTTTTTTTTTATCGCATCAATACAATAAAATTGTCGACAACAAACTCGCGAATCAACTACACGATAAATTGATTTTTCCGAATTATTATTTTACTGCTACATATATCTTGAAGAGAAAAAGAGATAGAGAGATAGAGAGAAAACGCTCTTGAATTCACCCTCGTGTGATTCACCGTATATCGCGCACGTTTACATTTATTCATGATACTTTTTGTGTTGTTCGGCACGCGATACACTCTATCGATCATATTTTGTCAGAGTACGCACTAAATAAATATACAATGTTGCATGCAATAAATAATATCCACGTGAGGAAATAAGCTATTGAGTCAAACACGAATACAAGTCCAATATCTGATATTATATTCCGATGATTCTTTTAGTTTGACAATCATAATCTTTTATTTTCTTCTAACAATATAATATGACGTTACGTGAAAATTTGCGATATTTTACTTATCTTGCGAAAGAAGATAATTTTATCTCCATAAAATGGAGATGTAAATGGATGTAACATTTTGAGTCGGCGAGCAGGGAAAAAAAAAGACAGAAAACGCCCGAATAGTTCCGTTTCGGTGGGAAGATTGGCGCGTTGAAAATTGCTGCTTAAGTAAAAGCTCGAGAGGCGTGTTTTCGCGAAAAATGAAGCGACGTCGAGGCCGCTCGAGGCGAAATGCACGGAATGAATACTGACGTTTGATGTGTCGAGAAGAAGGATAGAAACGTCGAACAAAAACCATCCCAACGTCCAACTCGAACCCTCAATGCCGCGGCAGGCATTTTATCGCGCTATTCCCAACAAGCGGGAATTGATTCTTGCGATTAAAACGTGGCGTAAATGTGGCATATTGAGAGGAAATGAACGTTCTGCCAAGATAACTCGTTATTACATTGTTGAATCCAGAGAGGATCATTGCACTCCAGTAACCGCAAATAATTAGATAATAAGAGTTCACGTAGAATCCAATAACTGACGAAAATAGTCCAACTTGGAATCTCGATTCGAGACAATCGAGTAATGCGACGATATGAGAACGAAAATTAGATTTGAAATCCTCTCGCGCATAATCCGGGAAGAGATAAGATAGTGAGATCCAACATCACTCTACCGGATTTGAAACTTTCACACAAGGTAATTTGAGGATCCAATTTCCTTCTCCGGAATTAAATTCTGTACAATTAAATTCTAAAAGTAATGTCAAAAAAAACTCAGAAAAACTATAGCCTTTCTCTGTATTCAGGAGAATAAAACAATACGATAATCATTAAAAAAAAAAAAAAATTACAAGCGATTTTCCTTTTTCAACACAATTTTCCAGGCAAAGAGAGTAATCGCTCTTTATTAGACTCGCGGAAGCGCGAAATAAGATTCTTTCGTCAGTGCGAATTCACGAGAGATAACCGGATTTTGCGGGAAACTGTCAGCGATTCCTCTAAACAGGCGGGAACCTTTTTAGGATCCAAAGATCACGACGGTTCTCGTCGTAAAACCGGCTGCCGCGCGTTTTCCGAGGGTGGAGTAAGTTCGAGTTTTACGATCGACCCGGGTCGGCGATAGCCCGTGGTCTCTATACACGCCGGCATCGAGGAAGCTCGTATACCGGAAGATACGCCGCGCCGGTAAGGTCATTACATCGTTACCATTAGGCGGTCTCTGGTCCCTTCCTCTCATCGTAAGGGCCAGCGGGGCAGCGCAGG
This sequence comes from Pseudomyrmex pallidus, assembly GCA_014825455.1. NCBI lineage: Eukaryota > Metazoa > Arthropoda > Insecta > Hymenoptera > Formicidae > Pseudomyrmex > Pseudomyrmex pallidus. The sequence goes on along the minus strand of QVNV01010675.1, from coordinate 1,251 downwards.
GCAGCTTCCTGCTGCCGGCCAACCAACAGCGGGAAGTGCACGTAGGGTGCATTAATGGGCGGCAACGTAAGTGTTTAACGGTGTTACTCGTAACGACGACGCCAAGACCGGCTAATTGACCGATGCACCGCGCGACTTCCGCGAAATGAAAATTTTCCGCAAAAAATATGCTTAACGTTGTAACTACGCAAAACCACTTTCGAGTTTCATGCTCGCGCTATTACTAAAATTTGTTGTTCGTTCGTTGCGAGATTTTTCCGCTGCAGAAAAGAAAAACGGAAGGAAGATCTCGCGTGTGTCAAATTCGCGAAAATATTATGTCACCTAGATGAAATTCTGTATTTGTTCGCGTCAACTAACCGTGTCGAAGAAGAAAAACGCAAAGTGTAACGCACAACCGTTGTAAGCACGATTATGTAATCGTGCAATTTTCTTCACTTTCGAGAACTTGAAACGCGACTTGCAACGCGTCAGATTTTCAAAACACAAAACGTGTCAACGACATCATGCACACGGTGGCAATCGAGAGATGCGCTCGAGTGGATTGACGTGCTGTAACTGTAGCAACAGCTAGCGAATAAGAGAAAAGACGAGAGGAGAGAGAGAGAGCGAGAGAGAAAGAGAGAAAGAAAGAGCTACGAACACAGTAAGTGCATTATTACGTAATCGTCGGTAAGAACAAAAGAAAGGTCGTGTTGAACACGTCCCAAAAGGGTCGCCACCTTTTTTTGCGTGAAAATCCTAAATGAGTTCTCGGCACATTTGCCAAAAATTGCAGCCGAGTAACACTCGGCTATTTTCTCGGCTCTCTCTCTCTCTCTCTCTCTCTCTCTCTCTCTCTTTCTCTCTCCCTCTCACGAGCTTCCAATGGTTTGCTATACCGAGACACGTCCGCGTGAGAAGCTTTGTGTTCGGACAGCAAGCTGATCGATTGTTTGCCGGTGTAATATCGGATGTATACTATCCGAACGACAAACATATCGGCATGCCCAGTTTGCGAAGTGCCAATCTCCGGCTGCGCAGCCGTTTGGTTTTAACAGTTTACCGAATTGTGCGCCGTGTTACACGACAAAATTCCACGCGCGTTTTCCGTTGCATAAAACACACGCTGCATCGACGTTAAATACGCCCGGGGTCTTGTTATCGGTGCGGTACAGCGAAACGGTAGATGCGAGTGTATACTTTCAGTCCCGCTAAATCGGATTATATCGGAGTATATTAGAAGCTAATCAACGCTAATCAAAATTTCAC
>QVNV01010674.1:0-12231 GCA_014825455.1 Pseudomyrmex pallidus | reverse complement strand
CCAGTGCCGGCGAATAATAATCGCGACTCCGCGAGTTGAGTAAACAGCACATCGAGGCCAATCCAAGTAAATAAAAATGCGCTTCAATCGCGCGCGCGATAATTCCGAATTTTGTTTCTAACTGTTGCGCCTGGCTCGAGACTCTTTGTTGTCCGTTTCATTTGTCGTGACGAGATACCGCCTTCGCGCGATTAAAGTTAAACGAGCAAACAAAACACATCGAAATATTTTACCTTAATTGGGGCACGGATATATATAAAGCCGTCGCTGCGCGCGCGACCGATACTGCGTCGCAGCTTTATCATCATATCTCTCTTCTGCTGATGTCAGAATCATCACAAACTTCAAGCGAGTGAACATTTCGAGGCAGTAGTAGCGCCACTTGTCGATGAGGATTATAAAACAGATAAAAAAAAACATGACATCTTACCGACAGAAAGTGTAATAACTTATTACGCAAAGCTTCTTGAGATTAAAACTGAATGTAGGGAGCGCTAGCTTTCACGTGAATTACTCGTAGCAGAAGAGAAAAGTCTGTGGCACATCTTCCGCACCTTGTCTATCAGCTGTTTTTTTTACAGCACCGATCATCACATTGCACATGAATGTGAAAAGTAATTGCACCAGTGCGTAAAAGAATTTATTTCTACACACGAATTTGTTAAATCTTTTAATTTTCTCTGAGTAATTGGATGCAGCAACAATGAACTCTTTACGGTTAATTGCGGGAACGGGCAAAATAGGTATGATGACATCTCTATATGTGGATGTAAAATAATAAAATTGATTTTATAAGTTTTATTAAAGAAAAGTTTTATTGTAGAAAACTTGTGTAGATTTGTATACATGTTAGATTAGCATACAATAAGAATTGGCATTGCGTTTTAATGGATAATTTTATTTCAAAAACATTGCGTTGAGGTTAGAAATTTTCTCTATCAGTTTTGCAGACAGATTTGTTTTATAAAATTTTACATATTGCATATAATTGATTATATATTTTCGTTGTTAGGCTTTCCTTTAGAATGTTTACATTTTATATATCGTGCAAGTAATGTTTCTTATTGTAAATATGTACATGTACATAAGTATAAAAAATATAAATTATTATTATAGTTCCAAGGTTTAACAAGAGTGTTGCAAATGGGATAAATGCATATTTGAGTCGTAATAAATATTATTATGTGAATGAATCTAAAGAGAAAAACTGGACAGAAATTATGGAAGATGCCACCACACATATGTTTCTTCTTGAACTCTTCCGAGGTTTGGGACTTGTTGTGTCTCAAATATTCAGAGAACCAGCAACCATAAATTATCCTTTTGAAAAAGGACCCCTAAGTCCCAGATTTAGAGGAGAACATGCACTAAGAAGGTCAGACTTACTAAGATAAAAAAAGAAACAAAACTTCATTATAACTTGGTGTTATATAATATATGTAATTTGTACATTACATGTAAAATTATGTTCTGGAGGTAGATAACTCTTTTATGTTGTTCTTCGATTCTTGATTATTATCAATTTTAAATATCTTTTGCTGAAAGATATCCTTCTGGAGAAGAAAGATGTATTGCTTGTAAATTGTGTGAGGCAATATGTCCTGCACAAGCTATTACAATTGAAGCAGAAGAAAGAGCAGACGGATCTCGACGTACTACTAGATATGACATCGATATGTCTAAATGTATCTATTGTGGGTTTTGTCAAGAAGCCTGTCCAGTTGATGCTATTGTTGAGGTATATCTATATTCTACTAGAGACCAAGATGGCTCTTATTTTGTTTCTAACTTTAATAAGATGGAAGATAATCAATTAAATCAATTTATTATTTATTTGAATAATTTTTTTAATGTTTAAGGGCTTTTTTCCCCTAATTTGATCAGGCTTAACTTGCTCACAGATTATTTTTTTAGTAATCAGAACTATTCTTGGAAATGTGCCGCGAAAAATACCCGAAAAAAATTTTTTATCAGAAGTAAATAAGAGCCACCTTAATATTCTACCCTCATATAAAATGTTGACTAAAAGTATTTGTAAAAATTTGTGAGAAAAAAATTGTGGAATTGAAGTAAATGCTAATTTTCTTGCTACAGGGACCGAACTTTGAGTTTTCAACTGAAACGCACGAAGAAATGTTATACAACAAAGAAAAGCTTTTGAACAATGGAGATAAATGGGAATCTGAAATTGCTAGTAATATTCATGCTGACCACTTGTATCGTTAAGAACTGTGGTCTAAAAGAACTGTAGTCTTAAGTAAAGATGTTAGATTAAAAAGAGGTACGTAAAGATTTGTAAAAAAAAAAAAAATGATATGAATTATGAATTCATCAACAGTAAAAGCAAATTCTATTCATATCATTAAATATTATGTACTATCCTATGTATATATATAATTATTTAAAAATTGTCCGAATAAACAAGTCTATGTAAGGGTTTTCTTCTATTTTGCAAGCATTAATTTATAAAAATAACTATAATATCACATATGACTAATACATATACATTTATGTCTTTTTAATTATATAGTTCATCATTTTTCGTTCGTATTTATTTCAGTTCAATTATTGAGTTCTTATTAATGCACAAAGATGTGACAGAGAAATTAATTTTTTATCATTTCTGTGTCTTAAAGCTATTGCTTTTGTAGAAATGCGTGTTGAATTGTAATGTCGGAAGCAAGAAATTATCTCTTTTTACAAAAAATACATGTAAATATGTACAAAACTTATTTTTTATACTGGCATGTGAAAGAATTTCATATTGATTTATGGCATGCAAGAAAAAAAATTGACAATTTCTCGTTTCTAACATCGTAATTCAAGGCGCAACCAGTAATTTTCGAGTTTTAAAATGTATATATTTATATATATATATGTACACATACATACACAAAATTTTATAGAAATGTACCATTTTCCGGATACTAATTTTATTGATTACATATTTTTATCACTCGAAAAACTGTAAAACTTCTCATTATCTATATAATAATAGTGAAGCTTGAATAGCAAATGATTATGCAAATGTGTTACAAAGTCGGATGTTTGTTTCATGCACTGTACATGAATCTTATTTCATATAAAGAACAGTCTATATGTATGTACATGTAAACGTCTGCATAAATGAGACCATCTCTGTGACGTTTACGGGATATATTGTGACACAATGTGAACATACATACTCAAAGAAAAAACAAACCTTAATGTTCAACTGTCACGTGTCCCTTAATGTTTTTTCGACTGTTGCAATTATACTGTTATCGTGATACTGAAATCATAGAAATGGGAATATTAACATATTCCTTACGCATAATCATGGGTATCTTATTATTTCGGCACAAAATCAATTTGTATTTATGTTGCAATGGAACTTATTTCAAATTTCTAATTACGGGCTATGTCTTTCATGTTTTAATCGACGGATGGTTTGGTTCGTCTACGATGATGATTTCGTGCTAACGCGTGTATGATGGTCACTAAGAAATAACAGACCATAAATGTTACGAATCTATCAAACAGCCATGATATTGTAGTTGTTCCGTCCTGCACAAGAAGCAAATTTCATATTCTGAGGTTAATACAAAAGTTCAAGTTGCATTATTTATGTAAATTGTCCAGTAAGAAAAGTTGACTTACCATAGACGATTTATCGTGTAGCTTTTGTTTCTGAGCAATAAAATATTTTTTCAATGGCTCTTGGAATTTTGCACCAACGAACGGTATGATGGCTAACAAACTAATAAATTTGTCTAAAAGTTCTTCGTTAAATGCTATGATTACTGCTAATTGCTGTATATGCATTTTAACAACAGCTTTTCCTATGAGCGTCGCACCAAAGAATGTCCAGAACGGAATGAGATAATGTCCACACGTCAAACCAGCCAAGTCAAACAGTGGATTTGGAATCTAAAATTTTTGATAACACAAACCTTTTTGGAAAATATATATAAATTATAAAGCAACGTATATATATATAAATTAATAAGTTATCTTAAAAATCTTTAATTGAAAGCTTAGTCTTTCTCTCTAACTGATAAATAATAGTCATACCGATGCACAAGCCAATATGCCCCAGAATCCAGCTTTCTCAACAAATCGTTTCATAATCAATTTTATGCGCATCACAAACGATACGTTCTCTCCGTTTTCTAATGCCTCCAGAGCTTCTAATTCCTTCAGATCTTCTTGATCAAAATTTTCGCTTTTATGACTCTTTCCGCTTATCCTCGCGGCTCTAGCCATAAAATATGGCGGTAACTCGCCGAGTGCGGTACCGGCACCCCACAGCATAGCTTCCACACGCACTTTCTTCATAATATTTAATATACCTACTGCCCATGCCGGGTCAATTTTCGTAGGGCATATTATCTGATCGGGATATGGCGGTTCCGGAAAATTCAAGCCACCACATTCATATGCTGCCATAGTGACACCTGCTATGTGTGGTCCTAGATATAGCACGAACGTATGCAAACCTGTCCCAAGACCCACACTTGATAATACACCTAGTCCTACCCAATATAACCACCATATAATCTTAGCTTCCCACAACTTAAAAATCTGAAAAGACATAAATTCTTCTTGATAATTTTATTCTTCTATCAAAACTCTACAAATAAGTTTAAAAAGTTTAACAAATTAATTATTTGATGACTTTAAGAAAGATATACAAATCAATAAATTGCACACATAAATTTATATAGAGAGCCCGAACATACCTGTTGTTGTGGGCCAGAGATTCTGCTCGACAGAACAAATAACATTACAATTGAAATTACAGAGCAAACTGTTTTTTTGTAAAGCATTGTTTTCTTTGCTAAACTAATTATATTGATAAACACTTCACTAAAAAAATAATGTAACGTTGTGATTGGGTGTTTCCAAAGTGTTAATTGCTCTGGATCCAAATTCGAAGTATTGTGTTGATAGCTGGAACTATATTCCATTGTTGCATCAATTTGTCTTCTTTGAGCACTTTTTTGAATTCCATTAACAGAACCCTGTTCTTTCACACGTCGACTGGCAGTGGAATTACCCAACATAGTATTTCTTAAATTATTAGCCTGTAAAAAAAATGTGCATAGAATTTAGTAACAAAGATTATTATTTCTTAAACGTGTAGACAAAAAAAAAAGAAAAGAGATATACTCCAATTTAGTCATTCACATGTATAAGATGTCACAATTTCATCAGAATATAAATTTGCCTCAAGTTCTTTTATATACCTAACATATTCTGCAACAAGCTCTCTTACTGTATTTATAGATTTAATTTTATCTAATGAAATACATGTGGATAACCAAAACATAAAAAACATATGGACTTTTGTCACTCTTTCACATCGAACTGAAGCAAAAATAGACCTAATTACTATTCTGAGACGCATTATTTATGTAAGAGATGATTACTAACCTCTTATTTCTTTAAAAAAAAAACGGTTTTCTTATTTTTCTTTCTTTAATATTAACAATTTAATACGAGAACATATCGAACTTGTATTTATCTTCCTCGACGTGTATTCTCGCGTGACTAAAAGTCCTTGCTACGAAACACACAATCGCCACGACATTACAGCTACACATTAAATAAAAAAAAAAAAATAACAGATAAGTAAATTTACCTTCTCGTACTTTATAAGACCTAAATTATGTGATACACATGTAAGATTGTATACCAAGCGGAGATCACAGTCCAGTGAATTTTACTAGATCATCCTTGGAAAGCACCTCGGTGAAAGTAATAATATCGCGAATAGTCGCTCGCCACGCGTTTTCCTTTCCGCACTTTGTATCGTGGCACGATATTAATTAAATTGTCATATCATTCATGACGTGTTCACGCCAGTTTCACGTTCGCGCAACACACGCGCGTTTGTCACACACACATACGCAACACTCCATCGCGAGTTTCCATGCGTGATGTGTTGTATATGTATTGGCCGTAGGTTATATTTTCTCTTCCGCATATATTCTCGAAACACACGAGTGCTCCGCGCGTAATAAAAAATTATCGCAAGTGTGGGCGCAAATAGCGAGGCAACGTGCGATTTTGCTGGCTCTCGTATAAATAGGTGACATTGATAAAAAAAAAACAAATAAAAATATAAATAAAACTGCTTGAAAATATCGCTTAAAACTTGGCGCTCAGAGAGAGAAAGAAATTCCGTCCTACAGTTCCTTTCCTTTTTCTTATACGCAGCGCTCGAGTCGGGACAGGCATTCCGCTCTTCATGCGTTTACAAATCAAAGTCAGTAGATTGGTCTAACAAATTTGACCACTAATTTGCTTAAGATGGCTAATGACGACACGTTGCGTTCTTACACTTGTGTACGTATTGATGTTTAACTACCTTTCATGTTTTGACACTTTGTTCCACATTGTTGTGTTTTGTACAGAGCGGTCGGATGACAATAACAAGAGGTGAATTCTGCAAAGATGTAAATTGATTGACAATTAACTGCGTGGTAAATGCTTCCAAAAGAAATCATGATGTCAAAACAAACGGGAATATTGGAATTGAACAAATGCATTTCGTCTCGATTGTGGTACACGTCTTTGAATATTTTCCAAATAAACGACAGCAGCAGCTTCCTGAAAGAGTTTCATCGCAACTGTTCAGTTGACCTGACAGAATTAGAGGCTGTGGTAGAAAGTTTGATGTAAATATTATATTCGCAACAGTCTTACTAATTGTTACAATTATTGCTTTAGTTTCACATCTTACAATGTATATTTGTAGACACTCTTCAAATGAAGAACAATATCAATGGATTGCTTATGTATTGCTGTGGAAACTTATAGATAATAAGTCACCTCCTGTCAATGGTAATATACAACATAATATTCAATCGCAACTTGATTACATACAGATGAGAAATGTTGTGAAACTATGTGACCATGTACCAGATGATCTATATCAGGTATTGTTTTTCTAATTATATAAATTTGTGTAGTTTTTAAATGAGAATCTTTTGTTTCAGAAATTGATATTATTTCTCCAAGATACAAATATAGAAGATAGTACAAAGACAATAGTGACATTCTTAAATAAAAATATTTGCATTAAGCCAAAAATTGTATGTTGGATCATAAACAGATTAATCTCAAACACTATTGCTACTAATTTACAAGATATTTATTTTTCTACTGCAAAATGGTGCCTAGAACACATTCCACTTAAGAAACATTGGCATTTGAATCATGAAGTGTGTAACTCTGGTTTACCAGAGGACAATTCAGTCACTGAGCGTGCACTTAGGAGCAATGTTTTGCAAACTGTTCTGTGTCTTCTTTCAAAAATAAACCTTGATGAAGATACAGAGATTGAGTTTCTAGACCAATTTTATCCCATGCTTTTCAAAACTCATCATGTCAATGACATTGAACTTGCATTATATTCTAAGAAAAATGAGAAACTGTTTGACAGATGGCTTTCTCTTTGGAACAAGTCGCACGCATGTTCTGAAAACATCACTACTTTATCTACAGCTTACACAATCAGTGAAAATATGTTCAAATTAATAGAAAATTCAAAGATAATTTTGTGCGAACGAGATTTACTTAAAAGAATAAGCAAACGGCAGTTACATTGGTTAAATGATATTTTAGTAAGTCTCATTTTTTATTCTAATAATAGATAATATGTATATTCATAACATTATTATATATAAAATTTATTTATGTATTGCAGGATATTTGTTACATCTTAACTGTAAACAGAAAATATGCCGAAGTGGAGCTATTGTTATCATGTGATTTACTAAAAACATTGTATCCTGTTTTATTGTTCAAAGCGTTAAACGAGTGTGCGCAGGAAGATATTAATTCTCTTGAAGACTGTGATAATGGAATTTTGATCTGTGAATCTTTTAAATTTTTGTTAGTCAAATGTTTCTCCTATTCGCTGAAGGACGACGATCTCTCCGAATTGTATCTACTCTTAACAGAACGTGTTAGAATTATAGAATATATTTTACAATGGAAAAAAAGATATTTCATAGAAACGAGATCAGATCCGAAGGAATCGACAAGTTTGCGATCTGATGCGAAAGAACAAACGGCATCTGTGAAAGGGCTATTGTCTCTTTTACAAAAACACTGCACACTCTTTGTTTTGAAGATGACAACAAATATTCACAAACAGGATCATAGTGCCATAGAAAATTTACTGGACACTGAAGAATTAGGCACTTTTCGAAAATATTGTTGCATAGCGAACGCTTTGAGAGCCATTTTGTTGTGTGAGTTTTACGACACAAAATATGGGCAGATCGCCAATTACATGTCCGATATGATATCGTATTTATTTTCCTTGTCTCTGCGTTCGAGGATAGAAACAATAAAAGACATATTCTCGTTATTGTTTTTGCGTTACGAGGATTTTAATGCCAATTCCAAAGACGAGTGCAATACGTTATTTGAAGGAACGGATTTTATCAAGACAGTGGAATATGAAAAGTCGGGTTTCATAGCTAACAAGTACGTTGTAAGAGACATGCTGCATTATTTGTGGGATTGTATTACGGAACAAGAAGTTGGCAAGGATCAAGCATTTTATAGAGACACAATTGTTTTCATTTCCGTTTTGAAAGACGCTCACTGGAGACTGATGTTTTATACGGGACCTTCTTTCGTCAAAAACGTTGGTATTCCCCAAGACGAATCCGACAATACCTCCGCAACAAATAAACCGGAACCCGTGATGTCGCAAAGCAGTCCAAACTTTCCGCACCGCAGGAAGAAAGATACGGTCTTTTACAACGGATGTAGCACTTCGGACGAGATTAAAATTAAATCCAAAAGTGATTCGGAGTCCGTTTTATCGAGCAGCAATGTTAAGAGGAGAAAACGGTCCAGAATCGCTACCGCGGATTCAACCAGAGATAAGCCGTCCTTCATGAATTTAATGCTCGCTTCAAAGGAAAGTTTAATTTTGCATTGTTTGTGGAAAAGCGACCTTAACGAGGCACAGAGAGTAATTGAGGTAACATTAATTTTTGTATTATTTTTTAAGTAATGCGTCAGAATAATACACCTCAGTAGATACACAACTATCGCATTTTCCTGTTTACATAATTTATATATGTTTTATCGCAGCTTCGAATGTCTCATACGCATCGCGCTCGTATTCAGTGGCTTCGTATTTAATCACATCTTTTTGTTCCTTTAAATCCTTCACATAAGTACCGGGCGGATTCATTGCGTAGTATTGCTTGGAAAGCAAGATCCTCTTTCGTGGAAAACAAAATTTACAACGAAAACACCAACAGCACCATCCTGAAAAGTGTCGTTTAAATGACAATATTTTTTGAAAGAAAAACAATGCGTCAGAGTTGGCGCAGTCACGTACCTCTTTGACACCAGCAAGGTATCGCAAGACAAACATAAATCAACAACCAAACTCTGAGAACAAGCCACGTCCTCAAAAGAATTTTCTTAACAGCCACTACATCTTTCGCACGCTGATAATCGTATATGAGACACTCCATTGCTTGAACTCCGATTTGACTCAGTTCTTCCTTCGTGCAATTCCGGGGTCGTTTTAAATCCATTATTCTTTTTAGAGCTTTTCTCGGGGTGTCTTCTTCTTTCTCCGTATAATTCAACGCTTTCCCGCGCTTTATGTTGTCCTCTATTTGCTGCTCGTATTCCATTTTAAATTTCGAGTAATCGTACGATTCTTCGTCGGTGAAAGTGGATCTTCTTTCCGTCGTTAAAACGCGATCCATATCGGTCGCAATGCTCGTGCTTTCTTGATTGTACTCGTCGTACCGCGTAAGTGTCGTTTCTGTGAGATATTCCGGTGACGTTTCGCTAATTGTCCTATTTCTCAGTATTTGAAAAAAATCCATTTTCTCGTCTAATACCGTACTATAACGATTTTCCATATCTTCACGTTTCATTCTAACATTTACGCTCTGATCTGTTTGTTTGGTAGTAGAAAAATATCCTCTGTATATTTGTTCTCTTCTCTTGTATCTTATTTTTATTGATATATTGATGTATAAAATAATTGGAATTTTATACATTTTAATCGGTACCTGTGACATTTGTTGTATTGTTTATATTATTATGTACTTTTCCCAAATTCTCCATACTTTTCTCCTTTCTGTCAGAACTTGCAGGACTTATCCCAATTGATTTCCCATGAGTTGCAGCTCTTTTCGTTGCAGCTTTTGCGAAGTACTGAGATTAAAAAAACGTGTGTTTAATGATTTTATGATTAAACTGTAACTTTTCATCGACCGAGATACTTACTTCGTCTAATTCTTCCTTAAAACCAGCAATAAACGGTTCTTCGTTTTGCTCTACCCTGAATATTTCTTCCGCGTGTGGTTGCAAGTGAGAAAATACATTGGAAAACCTTTTCGCGTCTTCGGCGTTACGCTCGTTGTAATATTTTACGTGAGAATGTAACGGCTTGTATCTGCTCTCATCTTCCGTAAGAGGTTTCAGATCTTCAAGATCCGCCGGTTGAATCATTTCGTTTTCGTTTTCCTCGTCGTAATTCATATCGTCCAGCGCAATTTCAAACTCTTTTGTGTCATGCACATTAATCTGTAATAAATACACATTCAATTGTGAAGAAAAGATTTCCCTCTATAGAGATTTTAATTTTCCCTAATTGAGATATTACAATTTTACGTAAACAAACTTGATTCATACTTAACTATTTGAGAAAGTGCTTGCAACGTACGAACAATGTGAAGAATCAATAAGAGAATATCTGCTTTTTTATGTAACATTTTAAACCTTTCCAGCAAGATTATTCACACGAGCATATTCTGTTTTCTAGAAGTTCCACATGAAAAATACGCAATTGGACGGTGAAGTTCGATTTTCAAAAGCGCTTCGCGCGTTTAAACAAGATATCCTTCAATACCTTCGTAATTCAGATACAACAGACTCCTCTAAAGAAAGCACAAACAGTTCCATATTAGAGGTAAAGTCTTTTTACAAATTTTTTTTTTTTTTTTTTTTTTTTTTTTTTTGTACTAAATCATGGCAATTTACTTGATTTTAAAATATTAAAGATATTAAAACTGACGTTTATTAATATGTTTATTTAACCAAAAAACAAGTTTTATTTTTAATAATTTTTTAATAATTTTTTCAGCAAATGCAAGAAAAATTCAAAGATTCAGAATTAAAGTTAATTTTTACAGTAAATTATATTTCTACGTATAAATTTATAATATATATAAGAAATTATTGTGGTTAACATTATAATCTGACCTCACACAAATGTTAAATGTATAAGCGATGCGTTATATGTTTGTAGAATGTAAGACTGGCTGCGCAAGAAGGCGTGCAATCCTCCAAGCACATCAATCAACTGGAGACCTTTTTGGAGTCTCAGGAATCATATTTACGAATGTTAAATACAGACATTTTAAGCAGCAGCGAAATATTGACATTGAGCGCGCTCGATTTGAGTATGACTATGAGCCAAACGTATCAGATCTCAAGAAATTTTTGCGACGTGGCTATAATGTATTCGACAGAGTGCAAAACGCTCGACAAAAAATACTCGAGTTTCTTTTTCAAAATCGTATACTTGTTATATAATATTAAAAATACTGCGTCCATGACGACTATACTGTGTGATGCCAGAATTTCATTGTCCAAGAAGGAGTGGATAGAAAGCAACGATGTTTGGTGCGAATTCGCGAGTAACTATCGCGCGTTTTGCGATCTCGAAAGAGAGGAGACAATCGAAACGCAATCTCGCGACAAAAATTACAATCTAGGATTAAAAACGCTTAAAAATATATGCTATCTGTTTGATCACGATCAAAAATATCTCCCAAACATTTCCTCTCACCTGCTACTCGTGTGTTCTATTATTCCTGGTAAGTTTCTTTGTTTTCACTCGGTTCAGCTTCGTCGTTATGTTGTTAGAAATATTGCTATGCTCAATTTTTATATATTTGTTCTCTAGAAAATGCTAACGTAAACACGGTGTCTGACTTATTGAAAACGCCGTTACATCGTTATTTCGGATATCAGATATTCGACTTGAAAACCGAGCCGGATAAACTCGAAACAATCGCGTCCGATCTGCAAGTGAACCTGATACACAGTATTCTTGTGAACGCGTGTCCCAATATTTCTTGTTACACCGAAGGAAGCTACAGTAATATCAAGAATCCTGGATGTATTATTCTGAACCAAAACTACAATGAACACGTACGAATCTGTTACACATATTTGTGCCTGTTTTTTTTT
>QVNV01010673.1:0-17279 GCA_014825455.1 Pseudomyrmex pallidus | reverse complement strand
ATAAGCTTTGAATAAACACGATAACAATTGTCGGCGCGCAATGAAGTTCTAATGCAAATTATAACCACGAGTAGTTCTGTTGGCACAAAGAGACCCGCGCAATTCGACTGCTAAGTATGTGTAAACCGTCTCCTAACCGGTCAACAACTGGCCGTTCCAATCGCAAACAAACGAATCTATATTTGCGGACAAAACGATCGATCGTCGCGTCGTCGCGGCATCGTCACTACATCTTCGTCAAGACAAGACCTGGAGACGTTTTCGGGCCACCCGGTACACGGAATAAGCTCCGCGGACAGCGGCCCGTCGTTCCGCCGAGTTGCAAGATACTATTAAAAGACGAACCACCGACTTTCCACATTGGCCGCGAAGTGTGTGTTCACGCGTCTTGTCTGAAAATAAAGTGCATTCTCGCCTCGAGTCGCGAGACATGCGTTCATCGTAATGGCTTTAAACAACGAAGGCGTAGACGAAGGGTGAGCACATGGCAGCGTACGCCGAGTCTGAATAATGATCGATGCCTGCAGCTGAAGAATCTCGAATCGGAAGCGCACGCTAAGGTTTACATACGAAGGAACTCGAAGAAGTAAAACGTAAAGTGACACGTGTTAAATGATAGAACAAGTAAAAATGTTCGTAAAATGGCGTTAATAAATAATAAAGTAAAAATGTTGACATTTTAAGTAATAAAATCGAAAATCAAAATTTATGAAAAGTAAGGTTTATATTATTGCGATTTATCGCGATCACGCACAGATGACATTCCACTCACAGTGTTTAAAGAGACAGAAAAATATTGTTGACACGATATATAAAGTGCCTGGAGGCAGTGAGATGAGAATCGCGTTGAAAAAGGATTCTGGTACTTAACGTTTTAAGCGCACTTGCAGCTATTTCTGAGGTAATCGATATATAGAGTGTCCCAGAAACGACGAGAATTTCTGCTCAGAAAAGAGAACTTTGCTATTTATGATTCAACCGTGTACACAATGAAATTCAGCTACACTGCAAACTTGTAATCATATCCGAATTGATCGATACGTATGTATAACGTGTTGCAGATGGTTTGAAAATAAAAAAGAAAGAGAGACAGAAAAAGACAGAGAGAGAGAGAGAGAAAGTGAAAAAGAAAGAGATTGCACATATGCATGTATAAAAATCGCTAGAAAGATATTATATAGTTTTCTCTCCATACATATATTACTAAAACTATATTACTAACTTTTAAGAAACTTTAATTACTTACAATAATTTTATTAAAGCTCGTTCTAAGACGTTATCGACTTTCGGAGAGACATGTAATTCTCTTTTATTTAGATATTCTTTTTGGTTAAAAAAATCTCTGTCTATCAAATTTAAGTTACATTTCTGAGACGTATCCGCACGTATATCGGTAGCAGATGGAAGTAAGACTCAAGATTGGCTCCGTTTGCTGACACCTGTCCTCTTCCACGAGCAGCCGAGCGGATTTAGCGGTGGAGCACGATTTAAGATATCGACCCTCTTTCTAAATAGCTCGGAGTTTTTTTTTTTTATGTTCCTTGCCGAGACTGTATGAATTCAAAATTGTGATACATAATCTTCAGTTTCGTTTTCAAACCGAATATTAAATATCGGATGCAAGTTTGTTGCGCGTTACATTAAATTATATTGCGTTATATTAAACTCAGAATTACGTTTATGCATTTTTATGCATACGATACATACAATGTCCAAGTATCTTAAATATTTTTTTCTTATATTTTATTTATAAAATCAGCATGAGTTTCTAGAAATTTTATGTTTGCAAAACCTTCGATACATAATTGATCATATTCTACCCTTACGCCAAGAGATATTGACTCGCGTGAAAGCGAAAATGTTTCGCACGATTGCGGAATAATTTTGTTACTTACTTTGAAATTTTCGTTTCTTTTTAAACCGTAATTTCTTACACACATCTTCACTATATATTTATTTATTTAGTTTAAGAGCGATATATGCGTGACGAGGGATATGGAGAAGAGGGATTGGCTCAAGATCGGGCTGGCACTGTCTGAGCGACATGCGGATTTAGCTACGCGTCTCGAGGCCGTGCGCGGAAATGCGCATTTGAGCGCGCACGTCTCTTTAAAGATTATTATTCCGATACGCACACACGTTTAAAAAAAAAAAAAACGCAAAACGGAAGCAAATCGGGAAAAGATTCCGCGACGTGCTCCATCGTGCTAATCAACAGCGGTGTTCCAATTTTGGTATAATTACGAACGACTCTCAACGATATTTGCGATATAGGGTCGAGTGGAGCAATCGAAACTCTCTTGAATGGAGACTCTTAACTGGAACAATACGTCAATTTTCCAATATAAAGACGAGGAGATATAGTTGCTATTTTTTTAAGTTAAATTTTGAAGAATTCGAACACAGTGCACAATTTATGTTACTTAATTCGCCTTTACAAAAATATTTTTTATTATCTATATTACAATTTCTATTCTCCGCGACTTGAAATCTAACACTTTCTTAGTCTCTCTTAACACGCTGTTTCAACATCAATTACCTAATTGATTTTCTGTCTATTGATATAATATTAGTTTGCTTTGCAACAGAAGAAATATTTATCATTCCATAAAGTGATTTATCGGAATTGAAACAAAAATCGAAACTATTTTATTTAAAAAAAAAATATGTTCAGATTGTATATTGAAGAGTTTGTATGTTGTACGTGAATAATTTCTTGAAACTTCTTATCTTAAGAAAAACTTTTCAACGATCGCGTGACACGATAACTTTATTGAAATACCTATTATTACATGATAAACAATAGTTTCAAAAGAAACTTTTGTGTGTGTGTGTGTAAAAGAAGATATTAGATTTATTTTCTTTTACCCATATCAACGTCACTATAACAAGTTCTATCTTAAATAATATAAAATAAAATACAGACTTTAAATCCCTCTTTTGTTTTTCCGATTCTGAGCGAAATTGCTAAGCGTCGGATCTTCGTATCAGTTGCGTCATCGTGCGATCAACGACCGTTTAAACAACGATGTAATAATCCACGTACCAAAATAATGACCAAAGAGCAAGCCAAGTAACGGATGGCAGAATATAAGAAAATCCCGAGTTACATACGTGGCCAGGAATTCAAATGGTTTCTCCAATTCTCATTCCCCATCCGCTATCGATTAGCTCTATTTTACTCTATTACGTGACTCTGTCATCGAATAGTCACGCGATCTCGTTATAAAAATTAAAATTTATCGTTTTTTTTTTTGCGGATTTATTTTACACTACGAGGTAAGAAAATACACGTGAACTTTTTCGACAATATGCGAGAACCTAACAGTAAATAAATGTTTCTCAAAACATTGTGTGGCATTTTATTACATTTTATTTTATATATATTCGGGATCAAAAATATCCAAGTAAGAAAAAACCCCAAAGTGTTAAATATACGCGTATGTAACTATATAAGTATACGCTTTAACCAAGTCGCATGTGATTCTCGAAAAGCTTTCGCTGCGCAATAGTTCATTTAGAGATTGCGGTGTTTTGGCGATTTCATCTTCGTTGTGTTATTCCCAGATGCAGGGAAATGCTGTCGCGATTAATCAAAATCACACACCAGATGCGCTCGTGGTGATGTTAGATATTCTCGTCAACGGCAAAGAATTTAAGCAATATCCGCGCGCGTGAAACTATTACTACAGTGCACAGCTACGTAGTTCGTCGACCGCGAACTATGAATCATGTGCGCTATTAAAATGAGAATTATTACTATAAACAGTCTCGTTCTTGGATGAATTTTTTTCCAAAGAACGATTCGTACACTCGCGCTCTCACAAAATTTGATTGAATACTTTTGCAAATCGCGCAATTTTTTATATTCTCCGCTTTTTGATGTTATTCGCAAGAATGTTAACAAACGACAGTAATTATTTATTCGCTGACCAACTCCATTTAACTCGTCGGTTGGCGAACAATCTAATAGTCGACGATAGTTTGCACGAAATGAAAATTCCGTATCAGGATGTAGAACTTCACACAATACGCGTCAGCGATTTCAGCTTGGAAGAAATCGATATGTGTGTATGTGTGTGAAAATGTACGATTAATCACCCAGAAATGCGAGAGGAAAGCGGGCTGCTACGGGTTTTTGCAGCTTGTAGTCTTTTCTCAATTTAATCGAGCAACTCGCAGATTCTGCGGTGTTTAAGGCAGAGAAAAAAAGAGCCTGAAAAGAAAAGAGAAAAGAGAGGAAAGGAGATGGTTTTGCGTGGAGCGTATTGGATCTCGAAAAAAATTCGCATTACTGGTGGTTGGAAAGTCCAGAGGAGATCTGTGTTTTGGCGATACGCCAATCAGGCTCGCCGACACGGCAAAGTGTTTGTCGATGTCTGCAAATCCCACCCCTTCGTTATTCCTGCCCTAGCTTTCGACCTATTTTTCTGTCCTTAAGATGCACATCAACGTCACTTTAAAGCCACTTTGCGTTAAACTTCGCGCGAGCGAATCTTCGATAGCGCCTCGAGTTTTTAACGTCTGGAAAAAATCTGAGAAAGAGAGAGAGAAAAGGGGAAAAGAAAAAAAAGAACGGTGGTTAATTTTACATAATAGCGCGATTATCTTTGATCATAATTTTTCCTCAGCACGAACTGTATCTTTGACAAGAATGTTCTCATGCAAGTTCTATGCATATATATCACATAAAGTAGCCGGACGATCGTAGAAATTTCAAACTTCTTTTTCTTTTTTTCTCTTCTTATCACCATTGAGATAAACATTCGATTTGGCAGAGCTGAGAATTCAGTATAAAAATTTGTTGTTTTACCAGTTTGCTTCTTAGATCTCAAGGATTTTCCGAGCGAGATAATCCCTCTCTTGCCCTCTTATCTCTTATGCTACCGCGGTCATGTGTGTTCTCATGCCCGATCTCTCCTCATAAATCCTGTTTTTGAAGGAAGTGGACACTCGATCGATTTGCGATTATACAAACACATCGACCGATCTCAATTGAATTCTCTATACATTCTTATAATAATTTCATACGATTGTGGCAATTTATTTTGTGTAATCATCATCATAAGCAAACGTGTACTTTTACTTTAGAACATAATACATTTGATGTATTTTTTCTAAAGCTCTTTTTCAAGTAAATATATATATATTATAAATTACACACTGCATACAAAAAAATGATTTCTTTTTCTTTCTACCGCACTTTTATTAACTGAATTCCGAACTCGAAATACGCGAATATATTAAAATATTTTTATTCTTTTTAAAAACAGAGAAGATAGAATATATTGTATGAGAAAAATTGTTTATTGAAATATTTGTTTATTAGAATATTTATTCCTAAAAAATCTGTGTTTAAACTTGTATTTGTATTAACTTAAATTAATTTTTTTAAAATTATAGTTTCAGCTTTAAAAATTTTTTATTTTTATTAGAAGAATCCGTATTAATATCGGCTCCTACAGCAAAATAGATTTGTACAATAGAAGATTATAAAAAGTCCGGCCGAGTTGCGCTACCGTTGTTATATGAACTTCTTAGTTCCCATGAGGGGCGTAAAAGTTTCGTGGATCTAATCCACACACGTGTTTCGTTTCGACAAGTTTCTCTAGGAATGAGTTTTGATACCGCAATTTTCTCCCCTTTTGAAACGCGCGATCAAAACTAATTCATATCGGCAAAACTGTTATTCGACTCTGGTGTAGATTAAAAAGGGATCACGCTAGTGTGCGACTAGACATATATTCCCTTCTCCTCCTCACCTCCCCTTAAGCGCACCTGTTGATCCTTCTCGTTAAAGTTTGAAGAAAGTGACCTGTCCTAGCACAGACACGCAAGGCGGCAAAACGCTGACACACGAAAAAGTGGCAGGTAAACGCGATGGTATCACATCGTCGTTCGACACCTCCGACAAATCAGATTGTTCATGTTCGGTAATGAAAATATATGTACATCTCGTATAATATTGTCTATTAAACCCAGATCTATGTTGAGATTATATCTTTGACGCTACTTTACAAGTGCGCTTTGTTTGGTGACGTCGAGATTTGCAGCAAATTTAGTTGATCTGCTTTGTCACTCGCACGTTGCTTCGCGATAACGTCAGACACAGAATATATTTTTGCATACAATCATTTAAACAACGTAACTTACATACAGGATATCTTATTATTAATTGCCACGTTCCTCTTTACTTCAGTCAAATGACAAGCCAAACAACAATAATTATTCGTGCAACGTTGATAAAATTACAGGAGAGATACTCATTGTTTAATCGCAAGTGTCTCTCAGCGAATAATTTGGAGAACGTCTCAGAATCTAGTAATCATCTTAAAAATTAAAAAACAATAATTGATAACTTCGTTTATCGTGAAACTCTTATCAATGTCCTACTTTTATATACATATATTAAGAGTTGAGTGTCAAGATGACTATCAGGCGTTTCTCCTGAAATACTCACCTGATTTCTATCATTTCTGCTTAGCTTTCTTGTGTGTTTCAATAAAACTCTGTAAAAAAATTTTATACGTCTATTTTGCACGCAGAAATAAACTTGAAGTTTTTATAAAATGTCCATTTACTTTTATCACTCTGATGTAATTAACATTATTATGTACGTAGTACAATATCTAATCAATGTTTTACCTTTCTTATGCGCTCGCCTTTAACAGTCGACACGAATCAGACGAATCATACAAAAGAATATCCTCACAAAATAGTTTATAAATTATTCAACAGTAAAATGTGAATAAAAACAACAAAAAACTTGCAGAGTATTTTGCACGGATGGCGAACAAAACGCGATTCAGATAAGCTCGATTCAATTTACACGCTGCTGGTAACAAGTAGATGCAACTACCGAGTAGTTCACGATGATTCTGAATTACAGCGTGATTGTCAGCTGTCCGAGCGAAAACGCAACAAAAATACCATTGGCATAGATTCGGCCGGGCAGAAATAGCGGTCGTGTGTCGCGAAATAGAGAAACAACCGGCGCGGCGCTTCTAAAGCACACACACACACACACACACACACACACACACACACCGCGTGCGTGCGGAAGAAGAGCGTTCAAGAACTTTTCTTCCGTCGCTTTTTTTTTCCAATATCGGACCGAGAAAGTGAGGAAGGAAACGCTTCGGAAAATTTTATAGACCGGTAAATTCCATCGCGCGAAGACGAGCTTTCAACTTGACGCTAATAAAAGGAATTGACTCGTTATTCGATATGAATTGAAGAAATACATGTAATTACGTAATAATTAGATCCATCAAAAAATATATTTTATGACCTATTACTCTTTTTTTTTTCTTTTTTTTTTTGCTAATATAATCTATATATCGTTCTTTCTATTTCGCTTTACTTATTAAAAAATGAGAAAAGTGCTGAATAAGAGATAAAATCGTATTGGAAACGTAACAAGACTCTTCTAGTTGTTTTAAACACTGTCCTGCTTTTTAGTCGCAATTTAGCGTTACGCATTAATTTTTAGAACAATTAATTTTAATATATATTTGAAAACTCGTGCACGGTCGATTTAAATCTGATTTTAAAATTACTATGTTGTAACTATATCGAGTAAGTAAAGTTATTAAATTTCCTTGAGAAAAATAATACATATACTTGCAGAAAAATGAACAAATTCTTCCCTTTTTTTTTCTCACGACAAATAGTTATTAGTTCATTTTGCAAAACGCAGAGTACTTGTAACCGGTAGACAGGGTAAACTATCGCGGACCGATGTTGCAAAGCATCGACTGCGATATTTAAGTATAGGTATGTGTATTAATATATCTAGAGATTATAATGCGTGTATATACAACGAAGCGTCGTATTGCAATTTAACAATCCTTGGCAACCGACCAAGAGATTCTAGAGAAATCCGAAAGCGCGCCTCCCATACTTGGAGGTGATCCCTAGATTTCATGAAAACACTTTAATGACACGCGATGTTAACACCGCGTTTCAAACACAGAGTCAAACAAACAGATTCGACTCTGCCTACGACTAAGGTCGACATTACGTTAACATGAAAATACATTGTATACCACGTAAATATATAGTTCCCGAAATCCTTGCGATAAAAATATCGATTCCGCAAAATTTACTCGCGAGTGAGTTTTCAACAGATCATTTTTCGTCTTCGACAGAAAACACGATGTTGATGCAATTGTAATTTAGTCATTGTCGTCTGCAATGTCGGTGTGTTCTGAATTTTTATTTATATTTTTATTTATTGTTTATAAATTAATCATTAATTATTATCACGTATATGTATCACATGTACATAAATCGCAATTAAAAACGTAAATATTAGAAATTCAAGTTTTAAGTTTTGTAATTAAGTACTATCATTTTTAAATGTTTTATACCTGTTAAGTATTATAATTTTTCACGAGACGATTTATTTTTTAATCTGCCTCATCTCGTTTGGATTATCATTTACTTCCAGAACGCTTTTAGTGCTGACGTAACTTAATAACTTAATCTTGTGTTTTTCACGAATTATTACGGCATATAATCTTGTAATTTATTATCAGCCATCTGAGTTCACATTATAACAGCGTATGCCATGCCATTGCGACGCTATTAACCGAAAGCACGCAACATAAGATTAGCCAAGGCAATTAAGATCTTTTCACGGTCGTTAGTTACTTTTGTACTTTAATTAAATTAATGCTACGCTTGCATTAGCTTTCGAAAAGTTAGTTATATACATTACATGTTGCAGAAGATGATTGTTTCAACGCAGGACTCGTGCAGATAAGACTGACATTGAATTATTATATTGCGCACAAAGTTAAAGAACATAAATGTTGTGGAAGTTTGAATTCAAAAAAACTTTTGGAAATTTCACTTTTTTATGATGATGTCTTTTTTGTATTGAGATTTTTTTTATTTTATTTGGAAATTAAATGAATAATTCACATACTATATGTAATGCAAAGTAGCATTCCATATAAATTTTATAATTGTTATGCAATTTGAAATTTTCTATGTGTATAAATTTACACATTGCAAAAAAATATATTTTGCACGTCTTATTTCTTGATTTTTAAATTAAAATCCTTTTCATTCAATCCTTCTCATTCTGTAATAATTATACCATTGTAAAAATTCATGTAGAGAACCTTAGAAATATATGTGAAACAAAAAAGTTAGTTTTTTTTTTTTTTTTATAAAGAAATATTATTTTACCATATCGACAAAGTAGAAACGTTCAGTCACGAGTAAATGCGCGCGCGCCTCTGAATACAATGTACACCATCGGAATTGTCTTTCGGCGATCACGTATCCTTCGACTTTCGGCGGCGCCCGGTGGTGTGCTCGGATTCTCATTTGTGAAATACTACGTGAAAATCTACGAAGGGAATATAATTTTGACGGATATAATTTACGCGTAATAAGATAAATATTTGAATAATGAAAATTATGAATTAATAATAGAAATACGCATCGTAGAGTAAATAAAAAAATAGAAAAACATGTTAAGTATTTTCTCGCGACAGAAAATTATCACAGACTGCGGAGCACTTGAAGTTTATCGCGAGCCACTTCTATCTCAGCGATTATCTGCGACGACGAGGGGCTGATCGGACCGTAAACCGTGAAAGAGGCTAATGAGAAAGGGTAATTATGTTTGAGGGAGTCGGGTCGATTCGTGGGCGAGTAACCGTTAAATGTCACGCCCGACGAGTGGAGATATTATTTTTAGTCGACCACTATCGGCTGGAAACGGCGACCGTTTTAAAGCGATATCGGGCAAGTGTGAAAGAATGTCGCGGAATTGGACTTAAAATCCCGGATCGATATGATCCGCTATCAATTCTTTGTTTAGAAATGCATACAAATAGATTGGCGATTATTTCACCCGTTAGCTTCCTCTCTCTCTCTTTTTCTACACACACACATATATATTTCTTTCTGTATTTCCGGACAGATAAATTAATCATGATTAAATTAGAAGAGAAAACGCGCGATTTGTGACGGTATTGTTAAGATTGTTCAACAATAGAATTATTATTCATATGAACGTTAATTTCTTATTACGCAGAAAGCAAAAACCTATGAAATTAAACTAACGTACAACGCGATACGTGATAAAGATGTGTTTGTCGATTTGGCAAACTTTTAATTAATGACATGTAGCAAACAATGCAAAACAAGAAATGTTGTTAAGCTTATTTAAAAGTTAAATACTTCCGATAATAATCGGTAATCATGATTAACATATAGTGTCAGCTGTGCAATCTTCATTTGGCACTAACGATGTAGAATTGTACAAAGAACGGGAAAGGAAAAACAAAGAACGAAGCGAGTGTGGAGAGAGAAAAGGTGAGAGAAAAGTAGATGAAGTACAGAATTTCCGTCAAATACACACACAAATCGGGGGCTTTGCAGAAAGTTTAATACCATAGTCCAGAAGAGTGTGTTAATTGAGTCGCTGGCAAACTGACTTATTCCGGACTTGAAAATTTCTTCGGATTATTCGCGTATATATATATTCGTATCGCGTATATGTATGTAGAAGCTACTTAACCTACCGCTTAATTAAAAGAAATTGATTATCCCATCTCGATCTACTAAGTATACAGCTATTTAAATTTTCATTCATGCAAAACTCAATATTTGCTGCATTTTTACAAAAATGACAGTCATTAGAATAGCTTCTTTTGAATCTCATTGAAAGAGAGTACTCGCCATTATATAATTTTTCAGAACTGATATCGAACAAAATAATTTCGCTTTTTTTTATTGCTGCTTCCATTGCAAAAAAGACATTTCGGAATCGGAATCGAATTATCCCGGATAGTATGCCAAGATTTTTTTTTTTCAAATTTTATTTCTTTGAATTGGAGAAAAATAGAGACTTTAAAATACAATTCCGAAATTTTTATTCTCGTCGATTTTCTGTTTCCGATCAAACAACGAATTAGTTATTAAGCTCCTGCGGCGCTTCTGCTTTTTGCGCATTTGTTTATTTTTTATTGTTACCTCTACTCTTTTCACAGGAGATCTCTTTCACTATGGAGCATCTATGTTTATCGATCTGATCGGCCGAGACCGTGTATAAGATTTCTGGGTGGAGTTGCGGAGAGAAAAGAAAAATTGACAGCGATGAGTCGACGCTTCAAATAGAGAGCTCCGAAAACTCGATTTCGAGTACAAGGGGACGACCTTTTCTGTTAAAATCCTCTCTCTGCTGTTTTCGGGAAATAAACGGGCCCTATGCGCTTGTCTCTTTCTCTTACACAGACTGCGATTACAAGAATTATTATTGCTTCGGTTGTAGACTCCTGTCAAACTTCCCCGCGATATCTTTTTAAAAGAAATTTAAACTTGTGTATACAACTCGTATAAGTATAAAATAACCAAATACTTAGAACCAAACATTACAAAAGCAATCTCCATATGATTCTACATGATTTTCGAAACACAAGCAATATATCGTTTTGTTCTTTTTTAAGTACTAATTTAAATTAGCATACGCTGTTCCGCGCGATTTCTGTTAAAGTGCAAGATATAACAGTTAAAATTTTATGCATTTAATAAGCGCAGATCCTAGTGCTGGGCATTTAATCGTTTTGAGAGAAATTAAGTTAAAGATATCTTATAACTTATCTAACTCGAACAAATAAATACATGTGGCAAATGTGGGTAATATGTAATAAATATGTATAATTCAGTTACTATAACAGGTTTAAATTTAAAAATCCCAAAATCTTTACAGATTAATATGTAAACAATTTTAGAAAGCCAAACATTTATCGCATATTTCTTTTAAAATTATGCAAACGTAGATTAAAATATTTTTTTTTTTCGTACAATGAGTAGCTCATGATTTGAGATAATATAATTTTTAAAGTACATCTTGCTCTGTAAATTTTAAATGTAGTAACTTTTTTGTATGTATACTTGGTGCGTTTTGTTTTTAGATTTATATTTCTTTAATTTTTTATTTTTTTTGTATGTTGAAAAACATATATAGCAACGTATAACATATATAAGTTTCGCACAAAACTATTCGTTTACATATAAAAATGGACGGGATATTAGTACTTACCCCAATGTGGTCATTGTGACGATAGTATACCAGAAGGCAGAAGGTATCGAAGTGAAGTTGGTGCCGTCGACGTTTTTCTCCGCGTAGAACATGACGGTGGCAAAGATAATGATGGCCATCGCGAGCGAGAAAACGAGGAAACCCAGCTCGGAGGCACAGGATTTCAAAGTGTAACCGAGGATACGTAATCCTTGTGAGTGCCGAGAGAACTTGAAAATACGGAAAACCCGAAAAACACGGAGCGTCACGAATGCCCCGGACACGTCGTCGTTATCGGTCAAACCAAGTCCTATGTAATACGGTAAAATTGCAACTACGTCGATAATCGACATCACGGAACGAGCAAACTTGCATCTGCTCGGCGCGGCAAATAGTCTCAATAAATACTCTGCGGTAAAAATCATAACACAAGCAGTGTCTAAACAAAAGAACACAATTTTGTAACGCTCTCCGCAGGACAGCGTTCCCGCCCGACCCGGGCGGTTTCCACATGGCACGGTCTCGATCACATTTGCTAGCACGCTGACCGCGATAAAAAATCCGGTTACGTAGTAGAAGACCAATGCAGCCGTCGAAATATGAGGATTCTGGAACGCTCTCCACATTTTCTCGCGCATACTGAGCAGCTGTTGAAGATTCTGATCCCCGTCTTCGCTGAGCTTGTCATCCAACAGTCTCTCCGCGTTCTCCCGTTTACGGTCGCGATAGTCTTCGTAGCAGCAGTCGCCAATCACGTCCGGCTGGATGCCGAAGAACGTGAGCTCGTCGTCATAGCTTGTCAAGCATTCGTGCTTTGGGTAGTGCAGCTTCCCGGTTCTGTAGTAGTTGAGTATGTGACGGAAGATTTCCGGATCTCGATCGAAAAAGTACTCCTTTGTTTCCTCGTTGTAAAAATACTCGCGCTCGCTCGAGCCGAGCAGCGTATCCGGATACTTCTCGAGGGTGTTACGCCATGTTTCAAAGCGCATTCCGCTCACGTTGATCAACAACTTTACGTCTTCGACAGTGCGTTGCCCCGGTTGAACCGGTTGCGGCGGCATCGGGTGGGATGCGATCGGCACCCAACCGACCGCCGCCGCCCGTGCCAGGGGCAACCACGTTGCCACCGAGGATGCCATATAGTCTGCAAGTCAAAGTCTTCTTTCAGAGCTGAGCCAAGCGGACGCCGAAGCGACGGAAGGTGAGCTTAACAGGAAACGTTAGAAACGTCGAGAAGAAATTTGAATTAAGAATATAGAGAGCGTGATCATTCTTTGATCGAGATCTAGATTGGTTTCAGACGTGGTTAACTGGCAGCGTAACGAGTTTTTACAGCGAACATCGACGAGAAAAAGATATCTTCACTATTCCAAGTGTATGAAATTGAGGAGTATATGAATGTAAGAAGAATCTTTCTCTTGGAAAGCTGCCAATTGCGAATACAAACAGTTTCGAGCCGAAACAGGTGGAAGGTCTCCGCGGCGACGATATGCTGAAGAGCGCCACAAAGAGCTATCGCGCGACTATCGATGATGATGAAAGGCACGTTGCCAGAACGCGATTGGTTGATCCGGCGCGGTATCTCCGTTCGGCTCGTGCTGCGTTGTTCGCCGGTCGTCACATCGGTAAGTCCGGGATGGTCTCTCACCGAACGATATGTGTGGTGACGACGACGACGAGCCTCGTGATCTCGTGACGTTTTTAGGCTGTCCACGCCGATATCATCGTCGTTACGATGTTGGAGAGATAAACGCCGTTCGGCCGATTAATACGTCTCTTCTCTGTGTCGTTTGCATTTGCAATTTTCTATCAACGTTCATATGACGTACATACATTTCGATATCTGATTCTTTAACGACCAGCC
Organism: Pseudomyrmex pallidus; assembly: GCA_014825455.1. Lineage (NCBI taxonomy): Eukaryota > Metazoa > Arthropoda > Insecta > Hymenoptera > Formicidae > Pseudomyrmex > Pseudomyrmex pallidus. Next base: position 3,372 of record QVNV01010673.1, on the reverse strand, counting down.
AGCCACGATATATACATATATATATATACGTATATATATATATATATATGACAGAGAGATTTAGATTCGTTCCCCGGACGCAGAGGAGAAGATACAAGCGCATGCAGCACTTACAGACATGTAAATAAATAGATTTGCAGATAAAGCGGAAGTACACATATACATAGATGAAAAGAGAATAAGACTTTACCGATGTCGTTCGTATACAGCGGAGCAGGAAACAGTGTTGGACATCAAATATAAATCACAACAGAAGAATATTTCGCGAAAGTGTTTTTTTTTTTTTTTTTTACGTGCTTTTTTTAATTTTCGCGTCGGAACTTCTCCTCTTTGTGAATCTTTCACTCGGACGAACTGCGCGCTCAGCGAATTCGGTTCATCGACGGCTTCGTTCATCGACAGCACATGCGAGCCTCTCGTTTCGCATAGCTCGAAAGCTCTTCTCGGTCCAAGTAGAAGTCTCTTTTCACGATAATCTACGACAGCTTACGCAAGTAGAGCGCGCTTTCCCACGCATTCTGTCGTCGTCTGTCAGGACAGTTCCACACGTCGAACAGCTCGACACCATGGAATTGTCCCGAGAAGGTGGCGTGCCTCTGCAAGCTCCGATTCGCACAGTTGAAACTCCATACATCGATCTCCGCTCCAAACGTGCGTTACTGTCTTCCCGTGTAAGCTTGCGTACACTCCACAATCCCGGTACACTCACAAGTTCGTCTCTTTCGCCGTATCTTCCAAGCACTACTACCTGGTGTGCGAACCCCTCATGTGACAGTGTCTCTCCATCTCCCTCCCCGTGATTGCACGATGTACCGCGTTGCGCGGGCGCACGGGCAACTCTATCTACGTGAATGTGTATGTGCGTGTGCCTCAGGTAATCGCTATGTGTAATCGTGTGTATGTACAGGTGCGTACGTGATGTGCTGTTGCGCGTGCGGTAGCGTCGCAAACGCTACGATAGAGGCACTCGCTCAATGTGGTTATCCGCTCGCGACTGGCCTAGCTTAGCTCGCGACTCCCGAATCCGGGAGTCCCGAGAGCTTGCGGTATCAGTAGTGGTGGTAGTCAGCAGCCCGGCAGCCTCGTACGAAGCGTGACTCTCTCGGTCGCCTCGGCTCGCGATGAGAAGAAAGAGCGAAGAGAGATCTTCGTCGCAGCAACGCCGAGCGACCAACCGAGCAAGCGAGCAAGCAAGCGAGCGAGAGCGCGGTCACCTAGCCAAGGTCTAAATTGATTTTTACGGCGGGTCGGCGGTGGCGACGCGCGTCGGCGTCCCGACGCGACGAACGTTTTCCGTTGCCCGGCAACCGCTCAACGATGACGTCATGGTTCCCACCAACCACCCCTTTGCGCCCATCATCTTCAATCTCCCTCTTTGCCCTTGCCGATTCGCCGCCGCCGCCGCTGCCCTGTATTTTCACTTTAGCCTACTTGCGCTTTGAGGACGCAGGCTTTCAGCTTCGTCCGCTCATTGCATTCGCGCGGTTCTGTTAATGAGAGAAAAAGAGAGAGAGAGAGAGAGAGAGAGAGGCAGAAGTACCCGCCACCAAGCCCGTTTCTCTCGTCTTTTACACAAGCTCTCGTATTTATCATTCTGTTGCGGTTCCCCGTATTTTTGCATTCATTCATTCATTCATTTCTTCGTCCTTTGTCCTCATCGTCGGCACTAGCCTCACGCTTTTGTACGCATGTGGATCTGCTTCAACGAAGTGTTAGACACTTTTCGTATTTCCCTTGACAATATTTCTTCCTTTCCTCTCCTCACTTTTTCGTCTTTATCTCGTGCGCGCGATCAATTCCTCAGCACAAAATATCTTAGTTTTTCTTGCTCGAGTGTCTCACTTAATTTCTTGTGTCGACTATTTATATGTACTGAATTTATATGAGAAAGAAAGAAAAGAAGTCAGCTTATAACTTGATTTGCTCTACTAGTTCTTATGATTTATTGCGTTCGATGCCGCAAAATTCGACTTTATTCCAAATTTATCCCGGTTTTTTACAGTCAAAAAGAAAATTCTTCAGTTAACTAATTCTCGCTTTCTGAAGGAAGAGGGAGAAAAAAGCAATTATTCCCTTAATTTCCGATAATAGCTGGTCTCAGAAGCGAAAGACTCGATCGTTTCTATCGCCGATCGTGCGAATATAAACGAAAATTATAATGAAGCAAATAAAAATAAATTTTCTTTGTTGATGTCTCTCTTGCCTTGATAATGGCACATGCGATTATTCAGCTAAATCCAGCTCTATTACCTCCTCGTTTCCTCTCTCATCTTCCGGATCTCGTCTCCGTGGCGCGACTGCGCTCTTTTCCCTATCCTATTTGCTTCTTCCGCCGCTTACTCTATATCTGCGCGCTCGCGTGCGTTACCAGCCCGAGCTCAATTTTATCCTCTTCGGGATACTTTCTGTTCGACTTCTTCGCAGTATTTCTACCATTTTTCGCCTACATCACGAATATCAATCACTATACTTACACTTCTCTTTTTCTCGTATTTTCACCCTGAACTACAATGTTGGATCATTTGTCTTGTCTCTTTTCTTCTTCGCAACCTCACACTTGTTTTTCTTTTCTTTTATCTTCTCTATCCACCACCGACTCTTTATCAATTTTTCTCTATACTTTTATCACTTTCACCAGTGTCACGTGACATGTGTCTTTATCTTTCTGAGTGCGAATATTTTAATTTTTTTTTTTTTTTTTTTTGGAGCTCTCGCTTGATCTCCCTTTCCTTTTTTAGAATAAATTAAAGGACAATTTTGCGTGTCTTTCCGGTTAACGTTTTGCATTTTCAAGAAAGAGAGAAAGAGAGAGAGAGAGCGACTATTCACAATTTCGCTCATATTCTTCTTTTGTTGCTTTTTTCTCTACACTTTATTTCTGTGCCTTTCATTTTCCGCTTGTGTTACCATTGAGCCCAACTCTATAGATCGCGATCTCGTGCCACGTTCTTTCGTGTTACTCTTATCTAGCAACTATTCCAGCTTTGTCCAAGAAATAAAAGAACCTCTTTTTCGCGCTTACTCGCGCTTCTCTTCGATTTTTATTATCACAGCCTTTGCTCATTCGCTAAGTATTGTGTTATTTTTCATCTTTCTGATACAGACACTTTGTTTAAATCTTCCTGTTTATTTGTCTTTAACGAAATACGTAAGCGGCTTTTATCTTCTTCCTAGTTGTCAGTCTGTGATAGTGATATTTTGGTTAAGCAAAACATTACATATATAATTGAGTTTAATTTGTAAGCAAGCTTTGTATAAAACGTTTTATTAGAAAACTTTGTATTTAAATACTAATACTCACAAAATATGTACAAAAGTTTGATGTAAAAATTTGAATTGATAAAAGTTAAGAATGTCAAATTCACATGTTTT
>QVNV01010671.1:0-38697 GCA_014825455.1 Pseudomyrmex pallidus | reverse complement strand
CCGTATATTACCGTCAATGGTTTAGTGATATAAGTTGATAGTATAATTTCGAATAACTCACGGGGAAATTGCGTAGGTTTTTTTTTTATAGTACCATATATACTAATAAGCTCCTTCATGTTAGAAAAATCCTTTTCGTAGGTAGAAAATTTCAATAACTCTTCTTGCAACCATGGAAAGTTAGCAATTTGTAACATATCAGTCCAGCGGCACAGTTTCAGAAGGTCACAAGTGTTACTGTCGTGATTGTTTTTGTGTGATGCACAAAACCATACAGCTATGCAGTTAAAACAACATTCTAATTCTGTTGTTTTACAGCAAACAAAACACATCGTTGAATATTTGAATATTTGCACTTCATACAATTTCAAACTACGGCCTAATTTTTTCGTCACCTTCTCTTTTAAAAACTCCATCATAATTGATTTGTCACATGCGGATAATTCACTCTTGTATGATTCATTCACATATTGTATAGCTTTGCATAAATTTTTATGTTCTGGCCAATGTTTTTTCTGATGTTCGCGATCACAGTAGGAGATCATTTTGCATCCGCTGCACCGTTTCAAATCGCCATAATTGTATTTCTTGCAGGTGTAACACAAAGTCGAGTAGAAAATATTTTCGTCCAGTTTTTTGAGTATAAATGTAAAATTGAATTCTCTTTCTACCAAAGTCATTTTTGTTACAAGCTCTATTTACGTACACACGTGTATTATGTTACTCAAAAGATTAATAGGTCTTCAGAGGAAAACTGCACGATAAGATATACTTGTTCTTCTACAAACGTGTCGAGCTAGCAACAGCTACCAAAAGACAGCAGAAGAAAGTGTGCAAAAGTTATCTGTTACCCTAACAAGAGTTGTTATACTTCGCATATCATCACATCTTTTCATTATGCCAATTGGCGTATTAATAGGGAATTTTAGAGTTTCAAAATTCTCTATTTAATAGCCAGTCATCTGATAGCACGTATAAAAACATATTATTGTCGTACGTTTTTATTGCTAAAGTATAGCGTCTATGATAACGCGTTAATTAACTAAATTATCCGTGCAAGTAAATGAAGATATATAACTCGAAAAAAAATCGAAGATAAATGTAGCGACAAGAAATGTATTGTATATCAAAGTACTACAAATATTGTAAAAAAGTAAATTAATAAGTTAAAGTTTAACGTTTCTTTTGAAAAATATAAGAATTTGCTATAACGAACATTGCGTAGTTGAAATTCCGTATCAAAGTCAAAAATACAGAATTCCTATTCGAAAAAAAAAGATACTTTGTGCTACACACATATATATATATAGTATGGGATTTCATGGATATAGTTCATATTTACACGAATGGAAACAAAATTTTGGGACGTTTTTTGATTGACACAAAAGTAAAATAAATAAGTTATGTTATTGTGTGCATATTTTTTCGCACGTACTTTATTATAAAACAGAATATATAAAAAGTGATTGAAGTCATGTATTGTTACACTCGCACTGTAACAGTACTGTATCCAATTCTTGTAAAAACACGGTAATATAAAGTAATTAATTTGTACATGACTATGTAAAAATTAATGATATACACAATATCTTAGCAACTTTTATAATAAAAACAATCAAATGTACAATTGTTATTGTGAACTGAGATTTTTGTATACACTTAAATAATTATTTTCATAATATACGGAACATATTGGATCGTCATCGTAATCTCTATTTGGTTTTAAACTAGCAAATGGATTTTTATAGTACTGATATTCTATTCTATTACCTAACTCATTATTTAGTAGCATATGTAATATACTGTTCTCTTTTGGGTAACACAAAAATAAAGGACAATTTTGTTTAGCTATTATCTTAAGAGATGACATCCATATCTCGTCAAGTATTTCACTGTGACTATTACAAAAATTATTAGTAAATCTTATAATTAAATCTGGTTCTCTAAAGGTTGGAAATTTTGTATACTGTGCATAGAAAACATTTGGCTGCTCTACTAAAAATTCTTTTTCATTCTGTTGACAAACCTCACAAAGCTCTTGCCTGTTTGTCTGGTCTAATTTTGATCCTATCAGAACAAGCGTTAGACATTTTAGATTAGTAAAGAAATGTAATAAAATTTCCCATTCAGGCAAGTTTAATATCTCACATTTGGATGAAGATATAACATGAATGACTAATGATTTTTTGCAGTCTTTATACATTGGAATATAATCTAACACACGCATTCCAAATAGTACTGTCAATGGTCTTGTAAGATACATTGACTGCTCAATCTTCAGTAAGTCAGAGGATGTGTCCGGACGAATATTTTCATCATCTCCGTAAATGTCTATGTACTCCTTCATGTTAGAAAATTCCTTCTCATATGAGGTATGTCGTATAAAAGCCACAGTTAAATTTACAGGCTTCTTTCGAGAAAGAAGTAAATCTGACTTGAAGCACAGTTTCAGAAGGTTGCAAGTATCACTATTGTGATTAATTTTGTGTTTTGTACAGAACCACACAGCCATGCAATGTGAACAGTGTTCGATTTGACCATTTAGGTTTTTGCAGACCAGACACATCCTTGGATAATTGAACATTTGTACCTCGTACGTTTTCAACCTCCGTTGCAATTTGCATATCACTTTCTCTTGTAGCAACCTCATCATAATGTTCGTCCCTTGACTTATGGATAATCCAGTCGTGTAAGTTCCACGCACATATCGTATAGCTTTGCATAAATCTTTATGTTCCGACCAGTGTTCTTTCTGATGTTCATGAGTACAATAGAAGATCATTTTGCACCCGCTACACCGTTTCAAAACGACGTTATTATCGAATTTCTTGCAGATGTGACATACAGTTGTATAGAAAAATCTATTGTAAGTAGCATCGGCATTGTTTACCGAAGTATCCATTTGTGTTTAATATGATTATATATGAGTGTGTATTATGTTATTCAGAAAAATGTCCACTTAGAAAAGAACTGTAAATACTTGTTGATTCTATTGCACAAAGTATTGAACTGGTAACAGTTATAACGAAAGAAGCAGAAGAAAGTGTGCGAAAGTCATCATTTTAAGATGCACACCAAATATGTACATACGTCACATTGTTTCAGTGTGCCAATTGGCTATTTAATATAGGAAATTTTGGGACTTTACAAGTCCCAAACTACAGAATCTTTTAATAACACGTGCAAAAATTTTCGTTATATTAAAGTCAGGTATATCACCATCAATTAGCAAAGCCACATGTGCAAGAGATGAAAATAACACATTTTGAGGACGCGTTTAGGATAAAAAAATAAAGTAAAATAAATATATGCGTAATATCGTACGTTACTTCGTTATAAATAATACCTAATGGTAAAATTAACGAATATCACTTGTTATTGACTACGTTCCGATGTTCACTGCCAGTAAGAAAAATCTTCACGTCACACGTGCTGTATATAGATTTGCAGTGTTGGCAGCGAATATCAAAACGCAACCATATATGTGTAATTTACACATTCTACCTTTGTTTACATCTAATGAGAGATAAAGATAGAATGATGCAATAGCGCAGATAATGCGCTCTCCAAACGCACCTTGCGTTCCGATATTCATTGCTATTACTATAAATCTATACTTCACGTCACATGTACTATAGATCTCCAGTTCTGGCATCGAAACACAGTCTACATTAAACAGAAAGTCAGTAAATCAGTGATTTTATTTTTGTAAAATTTATAAATGTCAAAGATAGAGTCAAATCTTTGAGCTCTGATGTGACGCTAAAAAATGAATCGCACCGTATAGGATAACTGTAACTGTTGTGTGGTTGTTTGAGGTTAAAGTTTCTAAAGAAATCGTGTTAGATTGAAGTTCTTCATCATTTGACATTTCAAGCAGCTGACGGATTTCATTTGCGCGATAAGAAAAAACGATGGCGGGCTCAGCTCTTAGAAGACTTATGGCAGAATATAAACGTAAGAATTGACTTTGTTTTTATTAGTTTCTCAGTACGTTACGGTAGCGTTAATTCGCTTAACGATACTGTTACATGAAGTTTTCCTTGTTTTTTGCGACATCTTTTCTGTGGAACATTAATATTTGGTCTACATATGTACATATGTCATGAACTTGCAGAGCTAACCTTGAATCCACCTGAGGGTATTATAGCCGGCCCGATTAACGAGGAAAACTTCTTCGAATGGGAGGCACTCATTACGTGAGTCTTTTTAATTTTTTTTTTTTTTTCAGAATAATTTAATTGTGTCATGTGCTATTTGCTGTGTTTTATTTTGGTGCATAATTTTATTAATCAGATTTATATATAATGTTTACATTCAAATGCACTGTAATGTTAAGTAATAATGTGAATAAACACCATTTATTTATGTATACATGTGATTGAGATAAAACTTGTACTAATTTACCAACAATTTTTTAAGTCTCAATCTTGATATTAGTGTTGAATTTCTAGTGGACCAGAAGGAACATGTTTTGAAGGTGGAGTGTTCCCAGCAAAGTTAATATTTCCTCCAGATTATCCATTGAGTCCTCCAAAGATGCAGTTCACCTGTGAAATGTTTCATCCTAACAGTAAGATAACACAACATGGGGATAAAATTAGAAGTATAAGAGATATCTGTTTAAATTAATACAATTGATTGTCTTTCTCCTCTTTCTACCTAGTATATGCAGATGGAAGAGTTTGTATAAGTATATTACATGCTCCCGGTGATGATCCAATGGGTTACGAAAGCAGCGCGGAAAGATGGAGTCCAGTACAAAGTGTGGAAAAGATATTGTTGAGTGTGGTAAGTATGTTGGCAGAGCCGAATGACGAAAGTGGAGCTAATGTAGATGCCGCCAAGATGTGGCGAGAAGATCGCAGCGAATTTGAGAGAATAGCACAAAAGCTAGTGAGAAAAACTCTGGGTATTCCGCCTTAGAGCAAAGTGATAAAATAAATTATGAAATGAAAAAAATATGACAACTGTTACGTTTATGCGACTGATTAGCGCTTTTCTGTGTAAAGTAATAAAATTTTTATCTGTGTAGCACATCAATCTTGTTAATTATTATTTCTCCTTCAACATATTGTTGATTATTTATATATTAAACTTAGAAAAGATTTTGATTTCTTCGGTTTTTTCGACGTTACAAAAATCAGCGGATGTTAATCTCAAAAAATGTATTTTAGTTTCAACATTGCAGTACAAACATGGGTAATCAAATACGTATGCTGTTACCTCATACGCTTACATATACCATTCCATCGTGACAAACCGATAACGAAGGACAGGATTCACTTCTTATGTTTGGTTGCGTGATTGACGCGTTTAAGTGTTAGCACTTAAAATTACCAACTGATCCCACGAATTACTCTACAGCGATGTTAAAGTAATTATCACATTTTTTTCGCAGGTGTTGTGGTTTTACGTTATATAACCGCGTGTAAATTTACATCGGTGAGAACTTAATACTAATTAATCGACTAATATATTTGAATATATCCTTTCTCTGTGAAAAGAGAGATATACAAATTAAAAATAATGATATTTATAATATTTTACAAAGATGTGTGTATTACGCGTGTGTGTTTACAAAATAACAAGCGGAACAGTTATTTGTATTCTCTCACTGAAAATGTTTGTCGGAAAACTCATAATTTTTATTAACAAAAATTAAGAAAACGAGCTAAACTCGCAGTCTGTTACTTCTACTGTTATTTCTACAGAATGATGAGCGTTGATCGAGAAATCGTCGACGCGCGATTGCAGTAGAAAAAATCCCGGAACGTATATATTTATCGCATTATATGTACAAAATCAAAACATCCACAGCAGACGTCTGATTATCGTGCACATTCCACTCTGATAACAATCGAACTTGGTGACAAAAATACGGGGTATCTCGCCTAAAGCGACGTAATTCAAATGATCAAGTGATTTTTGTTGAAAAGAAAGTAATTGGATTTTAAGAAAGTTTTAAGAATAAAAATTCTTTTTTCGATAAGATTTTCCCACAGTGATTTTTAATTCGCATTCTCTCATATATTGGCGTCAAATTGCTTTACGCAAAACACCCCGCACGTTAGACTAGAATAAATCAATTAATACACTTTATATCGTATACGACAAGTGATCATTGCGATCGAATTGTGGATCTGACATCAAGGATCAAACAAGTCTATGTTTTAAAGTGATTATAGATTTTATTGAGTCCGTTCGTGTCTAGATTATACGCACAAGAAGCACAACTGAAGAGGTTTTTTTTTTTTTGCGCCAATTCGGCGAAACTTGAATTATAAGTGACAAAAAAACTTCACCTTTTTCTTCGTTCTCTCCTTTCACACTCAAAACTTTAAAAAGTACACTCGCTTGTTCCTTGCTCACTTTTTTTTTGTTCACTTTCTTCTTTTTTCTTGGATCAAACGTTAGAATAAATACAAAAAACTTCGCATGGTAATTGATATTTTATTAGTAAACAATACTGAAGTCCAACTAAAAAGAAAATGCGGTATTTGTGACTAGCATTCAGCAATTACTCATAAATAAGATTTTAATGTTAACTGGTTTGTACAGCCGAAGTACAACATCTCGTGGGTTTCTCTAAGTTTTTCAATCTCCTTGACACATTTTACTCCGTATATCAAAACAATTTGTTTTCTCTCGCAAACTTCTACTTTGAATATTTCTATCTAAAAGGGGGAACACACAAAAATTCATACAATACTAAAACTTGCGTGTAAATTAAAACAGTTACAACAATACAAAACTTTGTACGTTCGACGCGAGATTACACAGATGTTGTACTCTGGATACAGCTGCATATACTTTGGCATACGAGAGAGGATGCAAATCTTGTTGCATTTACATTCTGTGCCAAGCGATTGTATCACCGATCTGGATGACCAATCATGGACTCTCGATCGGATCTCGGAACGAATTTTTACAAGCATTTCTCACAACCAGAATCGGAAAGCTTCTCGTTTTTTTTTTCTTCGCGCTTATAATTATCCCGCGGATTTAAGCATTAAATATTTATTACTAGTTAGTCGGAGAACTGAGAGCAAGATTTATATACGCAACAGAGAGCGCCGGGATATTTATTCCTTACGCGAACATTCGATTCGTCTTAAAAAGTTTGTAAATGTGTTTCGCTCGACGCGAGACTGATTTTTAATCACTCGCACGTCCGTCCGTTTATCAGTAATATCACATTTCGCTGAAAGAAGTGTACATTCAAAAGCAATCGCACCTCGCCAGTGCCGACGATCACAAATGTTACAAATATACAAAAACATTTGACACGTACACTTCCCTAATTCACACGCAGTATTTGTGATCGACAATCGAAGACGGGGATTTGAGCTACTTGGACGAGTCTCGCTCGGACTGCGAACGTGTCGCGAATTATTAACAAATGCGAATTCGAAGTTTCTTATCTCATTTCAATGCCGATTGTTTTAGTTTAAAAAATAGCATGCTTCGATTTTGCCGCACGTTTGCGTGCGTGTTGTCACGCGTGTCTAACAAACGAGTATTATCTTCAGTCTTGGACACGTCGCAGCCTTCGAGGGCTCCCGCTTGGCGCAGAACGCTGTGTGTTCTTATAATTAATTTTTAGAGCCAGTTGCACCAACTCTGGTTAACATTTCGATCGTAGCGATTAAATAAACAATCATTTTTTATTTACATATTATTGGCTAGGGCTACTATAATATATCTGTAAGAAATAGCAATTAATCAAGATATTAATTACAATTTGAACTAAACGTTAACATCTAAAATTGCACTAAACATTAGCTTGACCGGCTCTTGACTAAAGACTATTTTGCAAAATATATATTTATAATTTATCAATTAACAAATAAGAGTTACCTTACTAAAATATTAAAACTAATTAAATTAATTAATATTTAAACATATTTTAACATAATCGATTTAAATTATTTTAAATAACGTAAGTTAATTAACATTTATTAAATTTAATGGAAACTCTTTTTCTATTTCTACTTCTACTTAAGAATTGCTGTGTATTTTTTTCTCTATCAATCAACCAAGTCTGTTGATGCAACTGACTCTTAAAACATAATCTTATTAAATAAGACACGCTCCATTATATAACAACTAGAATTTTTTCACAGACGAGGACGCAAGTCTCTCTCGCTCTCTCACACATACGCGCTCTTTCTTTCTTTCTTTCTGTGTTTATTTTGTGTGTGTGTGTGTCTATGTGTTGTGCACCCAACTTGTATACATATATGCACATATATATGTATATATGTATACATATATATATATATATGTATATATATGTATATGCCCACGTAAATATGTTCATTATAAAACCTTACTAATTCTGCTTTATATGTATACATATACCTCCTCCTGTGACTATGAGGTACTGTGCCATTATTAACTATATGCACATGCCTTACACATTCCACGAAGGACTTCCCTGGACGATCTCGTTAATATTAATAGTAATCGTGTAATTGTAAAATCTACCTGGTGGATATAAAATTTGTCCATGTACGCGTATACATGCGTTTGTGTAGTGCATGCGTATGTATGTGTGTATGTGTGTGTGCGTGTCACTTTACCAAAGCGCAAAAATCGAATTCCAAACGACACACTTTCTGATTAAACCTACTTATATCTGTATATCATATATATTTATATATATATATATATTTTAAAAACTTAGTTAACGAACCACTTCTCGATGTCAATGTGGTATATATGAAAAAGAAAGCAGAAACAACAAAATTAAATAATTTCCGTAAAACATAATCTTTTCTCACGACACTCGGCTACAAACTGAGAGGAAAACTTTTTGGAAGATCCAATACTAATGCCACGTTGTTAAGCTCTAGGGTAACATCGAAAGATTGGTCGGAGTAAGTTTTCATCCACTTCTCCAAAACATTTTGGAAAGTTTGTGTTACTTAATTTTTTTCATCGAGAAAACATACATAAACCAATAAAATTCAAATAAAATCATTTTTGTAAAAAATTACACAATAAATACAAAAATAAATATTCGATTCTGATATTCTCTCTACGGCCCGATTGATTTCTTCTCGACGAGTGTCTTGTTTACACGTGATTTAAAACTTCAAGTATAAAACCACGAATATTCTAAATGAAAATAAAAGTTATTATTGTAATATAATTTCACATAGCACCAGTCACTAATATGTTTCACTAGTTCCCGTTCAATTAAACATTAATTAGCTAGTCAAACGAACAAGAAATCAATGCAATGCTAAAGATTGTGCATTACATTTGTTTTTTTTTGTTTTTTTGTTTTTTTTATAGCTAACCCTTTACATATTGCCAGAATTCCCTTTGGTTATATATATGTACATGTAAGAGCTTTTGTAATGGAGACCACTTTCACTGATTCCACATGATCGATTCGTAAAAAGCAGACCAAAAACTCTCGCAAAAATGTGTGTATGGCACGCATTCTTTTCAGATTTGTAGTATGATTAAACAACGCAAGTTCCACAATAAAAAATCTTCTTGTTTTCGTAGAAAGGAAATAAGAATATTTTGTAAGTGTCGCAAATAACATTTAGATGATTCGCTAGTTCTGTCGAAAAGCGCAGAAAAAATCGATTGTTTCTTCGATAATTAAATTAGGTGATTTAAAATACACACACAATAATAAATTGCAGCTCTAGATACACGGTACACACAAAATTTTCCTATCTTGGTTTGTTTTTTGCTTTGACATTTAACAATATTTGTTCTACGAATCGATACGCGTCGTCAAAATCAAAATCACAGGCGCAAAATTGTTAACTTTATATTATGTTATGTTAACGCTAGTAAAAGCTTAATTAAAAAATCGAAGTTTTAATAAAATGTAAGTAAAACTTCATAAAAAATTTAATTGATGCAAGTTATTGCAAATAATTAATTAAGCCATTGATTATATAACAAACAAATAACAAAATTAAATTGCACGTAGATAAAACTTTGATTATACAATGTGTGTACAAATATAAGAAAAAGATTCTCGTATTTAAGCAAAATTAAAACTATACTATAAAATAAATTATTGCACGCGTCAGTTACCCAAAGTCACAGACAAAATTCTGCGTTCAAACAGAACTTTATTCAAGTAACTATTGAATTCTTGAGCGTCAACAAGTTTAAATTAAACAAAAAGTTTTGTTTTGTTAAAAATTCAATTAACCTGCGAGTTAAATTCGCGTTAAAGTCGGTGCCGGCGTTCAACGCGAGTGTCTGTACACGGAGCAGATTGGAGGAAAACGATCACACAGCTGTGCCTCACGAGAGGCCCTGCGGTGTGAAGCAGATCTTTTCGAGTTCACCGGTTGACGAGCTGACCGGTGATTCGGCTCGGTCGTCTTGCTCGGCCGCGAGTTGCTCGCTGTAGTAATGCGGCGTGCTGAGATAGTCAATAAGCCGGCGAGGTAGCGGCAATGTCGGTATCAAATCCCTACGCACCATTTTCAGAATAACAAATCTGCAGGTATGCTGCAAACTTTGCACTTGCTTGAAACGCGATACTGGATGGAGCAGTTGCACTCGCATTGGACCCAAGACCGGTCGGCGGTGCAGGAAGAAGAGGTAGCGACCGCTACGTGAGTGCTCGACCGCGTTCTCAATGAAATCAACAATCGTGTGTGACTTGAACTTGGTGCAACTGCCGAAGCTGAAATTACCTGCCATCGAAAGAAACCAATTTAAAATGAATGTATTTAGAACAACGCTTTGGAAAACATTTTACATATAATAAAACTTACCCTGATCATGTTCTATTCTTACGTGTCGCACGCAACTGTTGAGTCTGAACGACAAAGAGAAGATATAGTGATCATCGCTACTGTCCCGTACGATGAACGAGCCGTCCGGCTCATTGGATAATATTTTCTCCGCTGCTTCGCCGGATATGGGTCCCCAGTACCATCCGTACTATATTGAAAGAGAAATATTACTTTAAAATAGAATATATATGAATGTTTTCGACACTCAAGTCCATAAGAAAGGAAATCTTACATCCTTCACTTTCTCAATACTAGCGGCAAAGTCCATACTGGTATCTTCCACAGTCTCCTCTTCGGGTCGCGCGATGGACGGCGGGACTTGCTGTTGTACCGAGCTCGGAGACTCGCATTTGGGCGCCATTGCCGTGAGGGCTTCCTCCGCCTGTTCTACGCCCACTTGACTGTTACTCTTCGGTAGAGGTGGCAAAGCGCGTTTGAAAAACGGCAACTTCTGCGCGGACGGCTCCGTCTCAGACGTAGCGGTATTGTTATTGTTCGCATGTTGATCGGAATCAACGCTCTCCTCTTCTTCGACGATCTCCCCTTGCACGATGCTGTTACGTTTCTCCACAAAGTGATCCGGCGATCCCAGCCGTCTAAATCGAAAGATGTTGCAAAGTGTCTGCTTGAGATTCAATGAGAAATTACGCTGGCTCTTCTTCATTTTTTCCCGCTCGGATTCGCTCTTCTCCTTGTGCGATTCGTCGCGGGCTTTTTTGTGCCTGATACCGACAAACGCGTTCCTCTTGTGCTTCTTCGCATTATTGGAATTATTGTTGTGATTGTTATTGTTGTTGTGATGATGAATCATCAGCCCGTTGCTGGTGCTCTTGTTGGACACCGGCGTGTCCGTGGACGAGTCTATGTGCGCGTTATTATTATACCTATTTATTAAATATCTCATTAGAGATTATTTATAGATATGCTGATTATTTATAAATATATTATAGATTATTTATAGATATACCGTTAAATCGCTATTACAACATCAATTTAGCAATAATATTGAAAACATATTGAAACGTAAAATTTAATCGCAAAACCTGACTATGACTTTTGTAGAATAATAAGCAAATTCTTTTTCTCCAACAAGAAGAAAATAATATACTTTTTTTAAAAAGTATTTTGCACCCACCTATTATTATTATTTACACTGAGAGGTTTGGGTGTAGCAGCGAGATGCACCGGTGTGTGACCTAGCAGCGGAGCTTTGTCCCGCTTGATCTTGTTCTCGCTGGAATCGCTCGAGCTCGAGTACAGCGTCTGCAGGTACTGTCGCACCTCGTGCAACGTCATGTGAATCGGCTCGCCGATATTGTGTGCGTGCCCGTTCGATGTTCTGACACTGTGACGACCGGAAGTGCCTGGAACACTGTGCCGTTTGCCACCGCCGCTGCCGCCAGTGCCACCGCCGCCACCGCCGCCACCGCCGCCACTATTACCGATACCGGGATTGCCCTCGTTGCAGCACACGTCAGCCAGCAAACGCTGCGATTTAATCACATGCGTGATGGCTCGGGACTTGCCGCAATAATGGCGCGCTTGCTGGATGTGCGCCTCCAGCTCGCTCTGCGAACTCGCGGACACATTTCGCCGTCTTTTGCGATGATGCCGATGTCGTTTAGGCCGCTGCGGCGTCCGCAAATCGTGCAACGGCCGCACTACGTCGATCGGAACTGTGTAGATGTCCGAATCGAACGGCACGTTGTACATGTCGCTGATCTCGCTGGTAGTCAATACGTCATGCGACATCGCGGACGTGATAAAGCTACTGTCATCGACTTTGTGACCAAGTCCGGTAGTGTTGATGGAATTGTGCGAGCTGGACAACCGCGAGGAGGCCAGGGAGCACCGTGAGTTCGGTCGGTTTAGCGTGTTGTACGGAGTGATGGTAATGGTAGCGGCACTTTGACACACCGGCGGCGTTATCAAGTCCCACATACGTTTGGGATTGGTCTGTTGGACTCGCGTAACTACTGGAACCGGATTTATAGCTGGTGCAATTCTTCCTTCGGGCCAAGAGATACGGCAAGAAATAGCTAATGCTTCTTCTACTATTGACTGCATAAGATTTTCAGCGTAATCGTCGATCCAACTTGGCGTTTTGCGTCTCATTAGACGTGCGTAGCTCAGAATCGGCGCCGATAGGGACTCCGAGTCCGGTGGCGATGGACTATCCTGAAATTCTGGTGGGGGTTTGATCGCAACGTCAACCACTTCAACCTCCAACTTGCCGTCTCCGTCGCCCCAACCTGGGCCCTTCTTCAGAGTGTTGAAGTTCTCGCCGCACATACCGTCTGAATAATCAAAGGAATCTTGCGATAGAGATTTACTCTCTATATCACTTTCCTGCATCTGAAAGAGATTTTTATCACATTTTCGTATTGTTCGCAATTTTCTATGTTATAAAAAAACGCATGACATTAAATTTTCCTAAATCTGAAGCAATCAAACTACCTCCATCACAAGATGCGCTCGAACGGAATCACTGGAAATTGAACCCCCCAAACCACTGCTACCAAGATCACTGAGAGGCCCAGCGCTTAGTGAACATGACGGTGGGGAGTCCATCTCAGATTTCGTTTGGCTTAACTGCGCACTGAAAAGTCTACAGTAGACGCAAGTTTTTATATTTCCATATCGCTCCCTGCAAATTTACAATTTTTAATTTTTTTTTTTTTTTAATTTGCATTTTCTTATCTTTCAAATTAACACTGTAGATACTCAACCTGGAACAAGATGCTATAGGTGATACGTGATTGCTTTGCAATATCCATATTCATACGTTCACTTGTACTTCTTGCATGGTCCATTATTAAGGAAACCCGCCAGTAATATTTTAATTAACGCAGTTGACAAACCTAGAATCATAAAAACACATTAGTGCATTTTGTAAGTTCTAAATGACACACATATTCTGCAGACTAAATCTTAGTATAAATGCGTGCAACCACAGACATGAATCATAACAATTGATCCTTTTAAATCATTTTGTCCTTGATCTGCAGCACATTGAAGATCTCATTAGAGAGTCAGACATAAAAAAAAAATCCACCAATTAAATATCTAAACAACTTTCCGGTGTTGCACATATGTGCGAGTCATCACACCATCGACCTCCGCGAAGAGGCTTTTTTTTTTTTTTTTTTTTTTTTTTTTTTGTAACATTTATTCGACAACTAACCAAAACTGCGGATTCGATGACGTGAGACGCTGAATGAGACTAAACTCGCGTGAATTTCGACGTCGAGAGACAGTTCGGAACGAAGAGAGAACGAGGAAGACGAAGAGAAAGAAAGAGAACGGAGAACCGTGACGATTTAAGCGTTAAATCTGAGATCTGTCACGAGAAATCGTTCGGTGGACGGCGGCGAAACAGCGCCCGGCGAACGGGAATTTGATTCGCGTTTGATATAATCGCGTCGCACTCTCGTCGAGAGAGAGACGTTGGTGTCGTTTCAGGTTCGACGCGAGACAGGATAGAGACGGGTGTCTCGGCGACGTCGTGGCGCTTACCTCCGCGCTAAATTGACCGCCACGGCACGCTCGCGAGTCCAGACTTCGTCGTAGTTTGTCGCGCAAGGGTATGCCGCTCATGATCGCCGCATGACGCGCGCGGACCCACGCCGGGCTCCAATCGATATCTGCGAGACAACACGGAGCACCCTCACGTTTCGCCTCGCACCATGTTCGGTT
The DNA here is from genome assembly GCA_014825455.1 of Pseudomyrmex pallidus. NCBI lineage: Eukaryota > Metazoa > Arthropoda > Insecta > Hymenoptera > Formicidae > Pseudomyrmex > Pseudomyrmex pallidus. The sequence continues at coordinate 24,217 of QVNV01010671.1, read as the reverse complement.
CGGTCCGGTTCGCCGTGTTCCGGAGCGTCACGCCTAGGCAACCGGCGTTACCAACCCTCGATGCCAGAAAGAGATCGAGAGTCACCCTCGAAACACATAACCTCGAAATCTCGTTTTCTTCTTCTCTCCTGTTCTCAATCGGCGAACTGCGGAAAAAGAGAGAACGAGAAGGCGACAGATCGAGATATCTCGAGAGAGAGCGACCCGTTATTAAACCCCTCGATCTCCCGACACGCCGTACCAATTGCGCCGCGCAAAATGTCCCGCTGGCGCATTTTCCTCGGGTTTACCATCGATCTGTAATACAGAACTCTACGAATCCGTTCAGGGTAAAACCACATCGTTCAATAATTGGGTAAGGTATAAGAGCAAGGTCGGGTGAAAGAAGGAGTGGGAATAGGAGGCATAACATATGTTTTCACGCAGGTGGAGTTGAGGAAGGAGCAGCAGAGAGAATGAGGGTGGAGGAAGAGACCCCGGGGAAAAGTGACACTACTGGTATTTGGTCTTTCGTCGAGCTCAGAGGCATGTGCGAACTCGTCGTGCGGACACGACGTTCAAAGACGGACCGAGATATTTGGCAACTCACTTTAGCTCAGTGAAACGTGATTGACTCTCGGATGATTGCACAAGCGGTGAGATAATACAGCAAGACCTTTCGAACTTCGATAATTTTGTTGTTCAACGACACACAGGTGTTCAAGCACGTATATACGTGCGTGACGAATTCGCGCCTCGCTTTTGGATTAAATAATCAAAAAGATATGACGTAAAAAAGAACGACATTATATTCACTTGAATATACATATGTAAGTATTAAAAGTTAAAAAAATCAAAGAAACTTACACAACAATGACGCTGCTGCAACAGTTTGCGGATTTGCTGAGTTTGATAACGATAGCAATGTGCTTCGTGCTGAAAATCCCGCAGATATTGAAATTAATTTCGGTGAAAACGACCGACGGAATTTCCACGCTGGGACTGTTTTTGGAACTGACGAGGTAATTTTCAATTCTTCGTTAATTTTTTTTTTTTTTTTATTTCGCTTTCTCAGATTTAGTCTTTTTGAGGAAAGAGAATGATATAAAATATGGATCTTTCTCGTCTCCAGTTACACCGTGATGACCGGTTACAATTACACGAATGGATATTCGATATTGTCTTACTTGGAATATCCGATAATACTGGCGCAAGAATACGTACTGATATTTTTCGTACTCAAGTATAAGAACAAGCTCAATATGTGGTCTCTCGCATGTGCCATAATATACTTCCAATTAACTGGCTGTTTGTTGTTGAAAATTGTTCCAAAAGTTGTACTTACGTTTTTAGCGGTCGGTATGAGAGCAATTTAAAAAAAACCCGCTTGTACCGTTTGCGAAATGTAATTTAACGAAGAATTGAATTTTTAGCCGATGTGCACTCCGATTTCCGCTTCCAGTAAAATAGTTCAGCTGCTAGCGATACTGAGAGCCAAAAACGCGGACTCGGTATCGCCTCTTACGTGGTTCATATCTACCTTCACAAACTTAAGTAAGTTTTTGATGTTTTTACGTTTAGGCATGATGATAAGACAAAAAAAAATAATCTAAATACTTAAAAAAACTTAAATTAAAATTGACTACTTTCCAGCGAGGGTGTTCACGATATGGATGGACTCGGCCGACGTGCTCTTGCTGGGGAACTTCGTTATCTCGGTGCTTCTGAGTTCCAGCATCATGTTTTCCGCGATTTATTACAGAACCCGCGCGGTGAAACAGGATTAAACGTGTGGAAAATTGTGTGCAACTGTTCTAGTCAAGAAACGTACGCTCTTATGAAATTCGTAAAATACATATTATTTTATCTTATCCGCATTCTGTCTCGCGCACAAATTTTTTGTCCTTGATTTTATTCCCACGTTCCCTCTTTTCTCCCCCTCGCCCCGAGAAAGAGATATTTTAAGAGATTTGTAAAAGATATACGCACGATCATTTAAAATATTTATTTTATATTTTTTAGATTTAAATTGTCAAATACGACAAAATAATTAACAAGAAAAAAATCCAATTTTTTTTATTCGAAAGACGATTGTTGGTTTTTGTATCTAACAGATCGATCTAAGCTGCAAGATAATCATTTGAAACCCGCTAACGAGATTCTATTCTGTGAGTACGTTATGCACATCCGTGTATACGAAGAATGCCATGTGGTCTCGATCTACACGGGCTATTCCTTCCAAATCAGTGATCTTCAAAGTTCCGCTTCGCTCCATGATCGCATTATTCTCATGAGAAGATAATAAGGAATGGAGAGGTACATTACAAACAAACGTTTACATTGTTTTAAAAACAGTATTTAAAACTTGTGCGTGAAACTATGTGTAATCTTTGTTTATGTAACAATTATTTGTAAACAGTCATCATTTAGGAAGAAATATTTTTAAAAAATGTATATAAAAGCGCATAAGCATACGCGTGAAAATATTGCGTGTGATGAAATTTGATCTGTCACCTTTCTATCTTTCTTCCGATTTTTAATTTATCTCTTTCACGAACCTGTTTGAACGGACAGAACGTGAACAATACAGGGTGTTTGAGCCGCGGTCCAAGGGGGTCTCGTGATCCAGCTTGAAGACCACTGATCTGTTCCGCCCCCACCGAGCCTTCTCCTTCTCATCTCAACGACGTTGGGTGAATTCCGCGGTCGGGACAGTCGACACCGAAAAGGCGTGCTGGCATCATCGCCTCTCTCACGATAGAAAAAGAGAGTGAGAGAGGGACGGAGAGGCGGAGAACGTGGAGTGAAGAGAAGAAGAAGAAGAAGAAGAGAAAAAAGAACAGTGAAGTATATAATTTTTCGAGGAAAAAGTAGTTGTGTCGAACTTCCTTCTGCCGGCCAGAATGCAGTTACCGGCAATCTTTGCCGGTGTTCTGCTCGTCGTCCGACTGTCCGGCGGTGAAATCCTGACGCCGCCATACTTCAATCTGGCCGAGGGCAAGGAGATCATCGCCTCGGCTACATGCGGCGTCGACACCCCTGGACCAGAACTCTACTGCAAGCTTGTCGGCGCGAACGCCGATCAGGAAAAGGACATCAATCTGATTCAGGGTCAGGTGAGCGCGGTGTTTAAAATCTAATGTCGAATATCTATCGAACTGTGTATAATTTTTAAGACTCGTCAAACTTTCTGTCGTAATTAAATTAATCAAAATTGTATAATTTTAACAAGTGTATGAGATTGTTAAAACAGACTGTTTATATATTTAAAAGAAAAAGAAAATTAATTTTTACATGAAACCAGATTTTCTTGCACGCGTGCGCTCTCTGAATTGATATTTGAATATACATGTGTTGTATGTTGATATTGAATTTGCAACAACATACAAATAACGCGTCGGTTTAATACGAATAATCGTGTGCCGAAGAAGTCACACGATATTTTTGTCTTTAGTGTATTCGCGCACCGAATTTTATCTACTATCACATTAGACTCCGTGAAGTCCAAGAGTTTATCAGCTCCGAGACATCGACCCGCTTATTTAAATACTTCCTTTTCTTATTCTTTTTTGTGTTAAGAAACTACATCTCATCGGAGTGTAATACTCGTGTAAACATTTATAAATATACCATGCGCGCTTTCTGTCTCTCTATCTCTCGGGAATTACGAAATGATAAGGAATAAGTAATTGCCTTTCTGTGTGCCCTTTGAGAGACATGAATAAAATCATTCATGAAGAAGCACCTCTCGTCAATTTTTCATAAGAAGTCTTGATGATAAAAATTTTTGCTCTTGCTTTGCACGTTTGCTTTTTCATAAAATGAATCAAATAATAACAATAATTTTTTTGTTAATTACAAAATTACGAGACACTCAATTCGTAATATTATCTTAAAATGTACATCTATGCGAGTTAGAGAAACCGACACACGAACCAGAAGCAGAATGTCCGATAAAACGGAAGATAAGGGGATGACCCCTTAATGACTCGCGATCGTTCATTCGAAATTAGAGAGACTCTGTATGTTTCATGGTTGACCTATATAAATATATCTTATCTTTTGGTAATTCATTAAATATTATTGTTAAAAGTTAAAATTTAAACAAATATTTTACGCCTTAAAAAGAATAATTATATTAAGCAATTTTCTTTCGAGACAAAGTTTTCTTACGAAGCTCTTATTTATATAAATTAAGATATTTATAGTTACGTAAATTTGATTGATTCTATTATTAGCTCTTAAAGCGCATAAGAGATAATGAGTTTTATATCTTGAGTTTTGAATGAAAAGACTGATTTTTATCTTTTTATTGTAAAATCTTCGCAAAATGATGTTCCGGCAACTGCTGAAATCTTTTCGAAAGTGATTGAACTATATACATGAACAACAATCCGCTTTAATTAATCAATTTATGTGATTTTTCCGATAGGTGTGCGATTATTGCGATCCCGATAATCCCGAAAAGTGGCATCCGCCTGAATATGCGGTGGACGGCATGGAAACCTGGTGGCAGTCGCCACCTTTGTCCAGAGGAATGAAGTATAACGAAGTGAATTTGACGATCAACTTGGGACAAGTGAGTTTTCGTTAAATATTTTACAAATAGATTATTTTGTTTCACAAAAAGAGCTTCTTTACAAAAACGCATTGAAAAGAATTGTGTGTGATGTAGAGAGTGACCGTATATATAGAAACCGCAGGAAACGATGAGACACGATGATTCTTTTATCGGCGATATAAACATTCTATCGCGTAGGTAGGCGTTTTCCTGCAAGTAGGAAGATTTATCGTCCGGTTGTTTCCGGAGAACAATGAGAAATTTGCAGCTTGAAGACAAAACGCTAGAAAACGAAACTTTGAATGATACGAGTGTTCTTTTCATTGTCGAAAATTGTCGCACGGTTTCTCCAAAAATTTTCTCCCAAATCTTATATTATTAAAAAAAATATTGGTGTTTGTCAAACATTATTATTTGCGCAAAGAGAGATTGTTTTATGATTTATAATGATGATCCAAACACATTGTGTCTTGACGTATGTAGCATATTGTTGCAAATGGTACTAAAACTTTCTCAAGACGATCTTAATACTTGATGTAAGTAAGCCGTTAACGAAGAGTCGAATATGTACAGTCCGTTTCTCGCGGCTACGGTTCACGACGAAAACTGTTTTCCGCTAATCATCTTCCTAGGAAGACTCATTTGCACTATCTCATTTCGCCGTGTGTGTGCCTTTTTCTTTGCTCTCCGTCTTCTCATCTTCCTTCTTTAATAACATATTTGCGTGAGCAAACTTTTGTAATGTCACACATCTTCTTTCTCATATTTTCTATATATTTCTTTCTCGTTTATGTTTTTTCTTCTTATTAAAAAAAAAACATACAAAGAATGAAAAAATAAATGTTTTGATTAAAAACTACTACAGGAATTCCACGTTGCTTACGTTTACGTACGGATGGCCAATTCGCCCCGTCCGGGGCTCTGGGTTCTGGAGAAGTCCAAAGATTACGGCAAGACTTGGTCACCCTGGCAATACTTCTCGGACTCCACCAGTGATTGCGTGACGTACTTCGGTGTGGACAGTCACACGCCGATCACACGTGACGACAGCGTGATCTGCACCACCGAGTACTCGCAAGTGGTTCCGCTCGAAGGCGGTGAGATTCCGATCTCGATTTTGAACAATCGGCCCTCGGCGAAGCACTACTTCAACTCGACCCTCCTTCAGGAATGGACGCGCGCGACCAACGTCCGCTTCCGCTTTCTCAGAACGAAGAATCTGCTGGGCCATCTGATGTCCGTCGCCCGTCAGGATCCGACTGTTACCAGAAGAGTAAGTGATGTGCGATAAGCAATGTCATATTTGTCATTTTCTGATATTAACACAAGTCTTTGTTTAGTGATCCTAAGGAAATTCGGTAAGCGCGTTTCGAGAGATATCTGTTTCGATTTTTATTGAAATCTTATTCTGTTCAAGCCGATTTTTCACAAGCAAATCAATCTGTTCGCAGTATTTCTATTCGATCAAGGACATCAGTATCGGCGGTCGCTGCATGTGCAACGGACACGCGGACACTTGCGACATTCAGGATCCCAACATGCCGAAGAAGCTGGTCTGTCGATGCCAGCATAACACCTGCGGGCCTCAGTGCGCGACGTGTTGCAGGGGCTTCGAGCAGAAGAAATGGCGACAGTCCACGGCGTTCCAGAAATTCACGTGCGAACGTAAGAACAACGCACTTTTTCACGTTTTTATCACGAAGAAAGATTTCACGCGCTCATATGTATTAAACAAACTGTCAAATTACTTTTGCAGCCTGTAATTGTTTTGGACATTCGGACGAGTGCGTCTACGATCCGGAAATCGACGAGAAGCACTTGTCGCTCGACATTCACGGTAATTACGACGGCGGTGGGATCTGTAAAAATTGCAGGCATAACACCGAGGGTATCAACTGCAACCGCTGCATGCCCAGATTCTACAGGCCTCGTGACAAACCGCTCAACATTTGTGTTCTCATTGTATTAGCCTGCAACTGCGACTTCTTTTATTCGACCGGGAATTGCGCTGATTCTACCGGGAAGTGCGAGTGCCGGAAAGAATTCACGCCGCCGAACTGCGACTCCTGCAACTACGGATACTTCGGCTATCCCGATTGCCGTCCGTGCGAGTGCAATTTGCAAGGCACTGACGGTTATCACTGCGAAGCGACGGATGGCTACTGCCCTTGCAAGATAAATTACGCCGGTCATTACTGCAACCTCTGCGCGGAGGGATATTACAACTTCCCCGATTGCTTACGTGAGTCTAATTTTTATCTCGAGATAAAAGATTGGAAAATAAATGATTATATCGTTTTTTTATATAATCGTTTTTTTTTGCAATTTTCAGCTTGCAGTTGCAATCCTCTGGGTGCTTTAAGCGACGTTTGCGACGTTGTGTCAGGCAACTGCACGTGCAAGAACAACTACGGCGGCAGAACATGCGACATTTGCGAGGATGGTTACTTCAATTATCCACTTTGCACATGTACGAAAATATTTTAACTGTTGGTATTTATTCTTTAAGAAAATGTAACAGATATATGGAATATCACCGTTTGATCGAGATGTGATTTAAAAACGAAACAGAACAACTAAATGTATCGCTAAATATCCAATAATAGACATATAGTTTTTTGTGCGACTTGCAGATTGTAATTGCGATGCGCGTGGAACAGAACCCGGTATTTGTGACAAAAGAGATGGCGTTTGCCTGTGCAAGGAGGGATACGGCGGCAGCAGATGCGACCAATGTATTCCTGGCTACTACGGTTATCCCAATTGCAGGACGTGCAACTGCAGCTCCGTCGGCTCGTCATCTGTCAGCTGTGACGCCACGGGCAAGTGCTCGTGTCTCGCCAGCTTCGCCGGAAGAACGTGCAATCAGTGCAGTCCAGGATACTACAAGTACCCGGAATGCATTAGTGCGTGATCAAGATTCTTCTTGTTGGAATGTCTCCAACTGAATCGTATTTTTACACATTTGTGTTTTTTCCTGTGTGTTTTATTTTCTCTTCTCTCTTTTGAGTTTAGCTTGCAATTGCGATAGTCACGGCTCGATTGGTGTATCCTGTGACGGCGAAGGCAAATGTCAGTGCCGCGAAAACTTCGACGGTATTCGATGCGAACAGTGTAAAGAAGGTTATTACAATTTCCCCACTTGCGAAGGTTGCAATTGCGATCCGGCTGGTATAGTCGCGACCTTCCAAGGTTGCGGCTCTTTGCCACCCGGCGAGCTTTGTCAGTGCAAGGATCGGGTTGAGGGCAGGATATGTAATCAGTGCAAACCGCTCTATTGGAATCTGCAACCTTACAATCCAGATGGTTGCGAAGGTTGGAAATTATTAATATGTACATTTCGTGACGTACTCTTTTATGCGAGGAATGATCGTTTTTTTCTATCATAAAGCATTATTTGTATTCAAGAATGCCAGTGCAATATTCCCGGCGTTATCGGCGGCATCGGCGAGTGCGATACTAAGACTGGACAATGCATATGCAAACCTGGCGTGATCGACAGAGGATGCACACGGTGCATCGATGGAACATACAATCTTCAGGAAAACAATCTCTTCGGCTGTTCCGGTAAGTTACAATGTCGTACGAATTTTTAGTCTCGTTCAATATTATACTTCTAATTAGCGCTGTGATCTTTTGATGCAGATTGCGCTTGCGACGTCGGAGGTTCTGTGAATCCAATATGTGACAAGCAGACCGGTCAGTGTCCTTGCCAACCGCGGGTGACCGGACTGACGTGCAAAGAACCCCTGAAAGCGCATTACTTCCCTACTCTTCACCAATATCAGTACGAAGCTGAGGACGGCAGAACTCCCAGCGGCAGCGCCGTACGTTATGACTTTGCGGAAGATCTGTTTCCGGACTTCAGTTGGAAAGGTTACGCCGTGTTCGACTCGACTTTGCAAAACAAAATCGTACTGGGTGTAGACATCAGCAAGTCCTCGCTTTACCGTATGGTTTTGCGTTACGTGAATCCCAATAACGAACCGATTCTCGGCACCATCACTATCATTCCTGACAATCCGTCTGAAGTGGAGCAAGTGTTTAAAGTGAACTTCAAACCTTCGACTAGACGACCATCGTTTGTGACGGTTGCCGGAGCGCATGGAAACCACCCGTCACCCATGGTCATGAATCCTGGACACTGGTCCATCAACATTGCCACAGACAAGAGTTTATTCCTTGATTATTTTGTTCTACTGCCGTCGGAGTATTATGAAGGTGGCATACTTACGCAAGATGTGAATGTGCCTTGCAAAATCGGTTATAAGGGACTTTGCAGACATTACGGATATCCGAACCTGACACGGTTCGATTCAGTCCACGGCGACGGTGGCTTTCTTAACGACAACAATGCCCGAATTCCGTTAAGCGAGTACTTTACTGATCGCGAGACCTTGCAAGAAATCGGCGAGGACGAGGTACCGCTTATCAACAATAATCAAGAGGAAATCCACTTCGATCTGAGAATTAGCAAGCCCGGTCCCCATGTCCTTGTGGTGACTTATATTACTCCGAAAGATGAAGAGACTACGTCGGTGTTGCTGATTGAGGCCAATACTGTTGGCAAAGGCAAAGTTACTTTGAATCCTTGTAGGTATACCAGCCTATGCCGACAAGTTGTCACCGATACTTATGGCAAGGTGGCCGTTATGAACTTCTTATCTAATTACGTCAGCCTTGTACTGACCGGCGAGCCAACCACGAATGTTGCGATTGATTCGATAGTGGCGATTCCCTATCATGAGTGGTCGCTCGACTATGTGAAGCCTAAATCCGTCTGCGTGAGGAAAGACGGCAAATGTGTGCAGGGACTCTTCCCTGGTGCCGCTGATGCCAAGAAGATTGAGTTTGAAACGTCCAGCGGTGTACCTGAATCCGAATACCGCCCTCTTGGTATTTATGATAACGCTACTAAATTGATTTACTTGAAGGACGGCGATACGATGGTAGATATTCATGCGAAAGTGTCTCAGCCGGGAGACTACGTCTTTGTGGTGCAGTACTATCAGCCAGATTATCCTGAATTTGAACTGGACGTGTTAGTTCAAAACGGAAAATTTTACGAAGCGAAGATTCCGGTTTCTCATTGTCCCAGTAATAGCGGCTGCCGTAGCATTGTACGTCAGATCGATGGCGGTAGTACCATATTTCAGCTGATCGAGAACTTTATGTTAACTCTGAAAGAACCCAGCGATGGACGCGGTATCTGGTTGGATTATGTTTTAGTGATTCCTGCTGATCTCTACAACGAGAAGATTCTCAGCAAGATGCAGTTTGATCAGACCAAGGAGTTTATCAAGCGTTGCGGCAATAATCATTTCCGTATTAACATCACAGAAGACGGCTTTTGCCGCGATTCCAGCTTTTCTCTGACAACCAATTATAATAACGGAGCGTTGCCCTGTAACTGCGACGTCGAGGGCTCTACAAGTTTCGAGTGCGACAAGTTTGGTGGCCAGTGTCCCTGTCGGCCAAATATTATCGGTAGACGATGCGAAATCTGCAAGACTGGCTTCTACGGCTTTCCTAGATGCAGACCGTGTAACTGTCCCGCTCTTTGCGAACCGGATACCGGCAGGTGTATTTGTCCGCCTCGGGTAACGGGCGAACGGTGTGATCAGTGCGAAGTTGGCACCTATGGTTTCCATCAGATTATCGGCTGCGAGGAATGCAACTGCTCGCCCTTGGGTGTTATAGACGGTGATTTGCAGTGTCACTTGCAAGACGGCAGCTGCCGTTGCAAGGAAAACGTGGTGGGCCGTCAATGCGACCGCTGTCGTGCCGGTTATTCGCAATTTCCGCATTGCGAACGCTGCGATTGCGATTTGCGCGGTACTACTGGTGAAATTTGCGATCAGTACACGGCCGAATGCTTCTGCAAAGCAAACGTGCAGGGCCAGGCGTGCGACGTATGTCGCGAGGGCACCTTCGACATTCAGGCCGCGAACGAGGAAGGCTGTACCAAGTGTTTCTGCTTCGGCAAGACTACCAGATGCGCCTCTGCAAATCTCTACTGGACTTACCTCATAGACATGGCCAGCTGGGAAGTGGTCACGCCTATTGACAAGAGCGGAAATTTTACTCCTTTGTCAATCTATCCGATAGGAAATAATACTGCAACTGAAATAAATCTTATCACCGACGACGAAAACGTCAATTCGTTGGTTTACTTCTCGGCGCCTGACACGTATCTCGGCAAGAAGTTAACTTCCTACGGCGGACACTTCAACTTCACCATCCATTACACCACGGGACCTTTCGGTAAGGCCATCAGCGCCGCTGACGTTGTTCTTCAGGGAGCCGATACCACATTATTTTACTATTCCGATGAACAACCGCCATCCTTCGTAAACTACGGATTATCCGTTCGTCTCGTAGAGACCAATTTTCTGACTAGCAATCGACTTAGTGCAACGAGAGAACAAATTATGGTTGTTCTTGAAGATCTACGTGGAATATACATTCGTGCTACGTATTGGGATCCTACCTTCAGAGCTTCATTGTCATATGCGACTTTAGACGTCACAACGGAACAATACTCGGCTCAATACAGCGTCCCGGCTAGCAGCGTGGAGCAGTGCCAGTGCCCGCCCAATTATCAAGGTTTTTCGTGCGAAGAATGCGCTCCGGGATACTACAGAGTTCAATCGGGACCTTACGGAGGATATTGCGCGCCCTGTCAGTGCAACGGCCACGCGACCACATGTGACGTAAATACCGGGATCTGTGAGGATTGCAAGAACGGTACTACTGGCGACCACTGCGAGTATTGCGAGCAAGGCTACTACGGCAACGCCACTATAGGCACACCTACGGACTGTCTGATCTGTGCGTGTCCGTTACCAATTGCCTCGAACAACTTCGCCACCGGTTGCGAGGTGAACGAAGAGGGCAACAAAATCAGCTGTGACTGCTTGCCTGGATATTACGGTGCTCGTTGCGAAGCTTGTGCCGCTGGCTATTACGGTACTCCCGAGGTGTATGGCGAATATTGCAAACTGTGCGAATGTTCCGGCAATATCGACACCAATCAGATCGGCTCGTGTGACAGTATTACCGGTGAGTGTCTACAGTGTTTGAACAACACCTACGGCGAAGCGTGCAACTTGTGCGCACCTGGTTACTTCGGCGATGCCGTGGAACGGAAAGACTGCCGCAGTTGTCTGTGTGACGACTGCGGAATGGAACACTGCGACAGCTACAGCGGTCAGTGCTTCTGTCAGGAGAATGTGATCGGTGAGCAATGTGATCGTTGTGAACCCGATCATTACGGTTTTAACAGCTGCGAGGGTTGCAAACCCTGTGATTGCGGATTGGCCTCTGAAAGCAGTCAGTGCGACGACGAGACTGGACAATGCAAATGCATGCCGGGTGTCACCGGTCGCAGATGCGACCAATGCATCCCGGGTTACTGGGATTACGGACCGGACGGGTGTACATCGTGCGAATGTCACACCGGTTACTCCGTCGGTGTATCTTGCAACACAACCACCGGCCAGTGCACTTGTCTGCCAGGTGTGATTGGCGAAAAGTGCGATCACTGTCCGTATCGACATGTGCTCATTCCAGCACAAGGTTGTTTTGCCTGTGATTCTTGCACAGGAAATCTTCTGGATGTCACGGACGATCTAGCACATTCGTTAGAACCTGTTTTGAGCGAGTACAGTACGGTTGCGGAAAGTTACTTTACAAATCAACGACTCAAGTTTATCAACGACCTGGTCAATGAACTTTATCCGAAAGTTCAATTGCTGGATCCAAACCGAGTGAATCTGTTGCCGTTGCAAAAGAAGTTGGAACGATTAAATTACGAAGTGGACAGTCAGAAGCGGCGGATTGATTTCACGTTCGAGGACAGCGTTAAAACGAGAGATAATGCCGAAAACACATTGCAAAATATGATCAATCTGGAAGAGGATGTGATGAATGAGATCAATCTGGTGAACTTGATTGTTTCGGAGGTACAGTCGCTAGCGCAGAATATCGAGTTAGGAACGGGTGCCAAGGTTGAAAATGCTCTAAAAGAAGCGAAAGAAATTCTGAAGAGAATCAAGGACGTATCTTTTATCGACTTTCGGGATAAGGCTGTGGATCAAGCGGATCATGCTAACATTCTGGTCTCTGAAATGCAGGAATACAATTTTCCGGTCAGCAATTTGAGCTTAGCCACCGCTCAGCTCAGCGATAAGATAAAAAACGCCAGCGTTAAGATGGACGACATGCTGGACTTGGCGCAAAAAGCTCAAGAAGTGGCTGGCACGGTAGACAGACTGAATCGAGAGAATAGAATCGCGGCGCAAACCGGCAACTTGGACATAGTGAAAAACTCCACGGCCGAGGCGAAGGAAGACTTGAATGTCGGAGAAGAGCTCAATAAAAACGCCAGCCAATTTCTTGAGGACGCGAAGGCCAATATCGCTACTTTACAAGACAATATTAGCAACGGCACATTTGCTCAACAAACGCTGAACAGTACCATTGTTCAGAACGATCAGATGTTAATCAACCTCTACGATCCGGTGCAAAAAGCTCATAATCACGCGGCATATTTATATAATCGTTCGCTCGAGTTGGACAGTCTTCTAACTGATGCTCGTAATACCAACGCTGTAAGAGCTTTTTCGGCTTATAGAGATATTGAAGCTACAATTCAAGCCGCGATGAACGCTACTGAACAGGCTATACTAGCTGCAGACAATGCAACGGCACTGTCCAAAGGAATTGAACAGAAATTGTCGGATTTCCAAGAGGAGTGCGATAAATTGTTGCACGCCGCGCAACTCACCTTGGGGAAGACGACGGGACAGCCTGAGAACGATTTGCGTGACGCAAGAATTAACGCGACTCTGATTGAAAATCAAAATAAACGCAACAAAGAAACTCTCGACTCTATCGACAAGATTCTGGCTATTATTCCTTCACAATCGTCTTCATCGGTTGCACATGACGCTATGAATCAGGCGGTAAATGTCGAGCGTAACATCAAAACCGCTATCGACGACTTGAATGGTATTGTGGATCAGATTCCGGCTGATCTGCAGGAGACGAGACAACTTTCGAAAAACACGTCGGAATCGATTCGCGACATTTCGCAGGCGAACAAGCAGCTGGACATTGTGGATAAAATCTTGCCGAACATCACCAGTCTGTTAAACAATCTGAACAACAATCAGAAATCGATCGACGCGACCGGGAACGACTTGCAGAGCAGACTCGAAGCTTTGAGAAACAAAATCGCGAACGCTCGAGAACTAGCGAACCGATTCAAGACCGGTTTGACCTTTTACAGAAATACCACCTTGGAATTGAAGAATCCAGAAAGTTTGCCACTGCTGGCCACGTCCACTAAGATTTCTCTGTATTTCAGGACTAACAAGACAAATGGCTTTTTGTTGTATCTCGGCAATGAGGAAAAGATGAAACTACCGCGCTCCAAGACTCATGATTTTATGGCGCTACTGATAGAGAGCGGATATCCCGTGCTCATAGTCGACCTGGGATCCGGGCCTGAGAAGATCATTCATGACAAATTTGTATCGGATAATGTGTGGCGGCAGATAATCATTGACAGAACCGGCAAGAACGTCAAATTGATTGTTCGCGAAGACATCGGCGATGGTCAGCACAAGTTATACGAAAAGGAACGAGTCCTGTCGGGCACTTATTACATCTTTAATGTAGATCCGGACTATACGAAGCTATTCGTCGGTGGCTATCCGTCGTCCTTCCACATCCAGGATGCCGTGACCGCGTCTTCGTTCGAAGGCGAGATGGAAGAGCTCGTGATAGGCGATATACCGGTGTCTTTTTGGAATTTCGTCGACGGCGAAAACAATTGGAACAGCGCGCTCGAGCGCGACAAACTCATCAACTTCGCGCCGAGTACCGGATATCGCTTCGATCGAAATGGCTACGCAATTCTCAACAAGAAAGACTCGCAGATCTTGGCGGACACGAAGAAGTTCAGCATCAAACTGTCCTTCAAAACTTTCGCGGACGACGGATTGATCTACTTAATGGGTAAAAATAAACAGTTCTTGTCGTTGGAGTTGAGAAACGGACAGTTGTTGTATCAGTTCGACCTTGGCGAAGGTAAGATCGCCTTGAGATCTTCGGACAAATATAACGATGGTACGTGGCACGTCGTAGAAGCTCTTAGGCAGGAAAGAAAGGGCTTGCTCAAGGTTGATGGTCATATCGTCGCGTCGAAAGAGGGAGAAGGAACTGCCAAAACCTTGGCTTCGTCGGATTATATCTACTTCGGCGGTTATCCGCCCAACGTGAAGCATCCTTACCAGTCGGTCAGCAACAGCGGCTTTGAAGGTTGCATTGACAACGTCATCATTCGTGATACTTCGATAGATCTCACTCACAACGTGCAGGCGTTTGGAGTCATGCCTGGTTGTCCAGTTAGGTTCGCCAGCCTCGTTTCCTTCGAGAAGAATCTGCCTGGCTATGTGAGATGGCGCAACTTGGAAGAGAATTTGCCGTACTTGGTAAACGAATTGCAGGTGAATCTGAAGTTCAAAACCTCAGCGAGCGACGGCCTAATCTTTTACGCGACCAACGATGATCAGCCTAGTCCGTCTATCACCTACCTGTCGTTAGTGGACGGTCAGCTCGTGTTCAATAGTCAGGGCAAGCAACTTAACACTAGTTCAACGGATGTAAAGTTCAACGACGACGAATGGCATGTAGTGACCGCTACTCACAATCAATCAGTTCTCAGTCTCGATATCGATGACGCGAAGAGTTACAGCATCGATTCGGCATCGCCGTTGCATTTCCTTCAAGGCAATCTATACATCGGTGGATTGCCGTCTAGTTTAAACCCCGATAATACATTTGTGCCTTTCGTCGGGTGTATCGGTGACGCGACTCTCAACGGAAGAATCATCATCAACTTCGCCAACACGTCTCACGACGAACGGCCGCACGCGTTCTTAGAAAAGTGCAAGAGAGGCGATCACATACAACCCTCGGAACCAGAAGTTTTGATACCATTGATACCATCAGAAATTCCAGATGATAGTTCAGTAGAAATAACGACTCAAATCAGCGTGGTAAATGTGACCTCAGACGAGGAAGAAATCGACGATAAAGGACCAGGTCTGGAAGGACGAATTCACACTAGCAAAAAGTACGATATCACAACCACCACTACGCAAAGTCCAACTCAGCAGCCTCAAATTGTCGACGATTGTCACTTGCCCTATTACCCGGCTATGGATCCTGATCTCGAGAATGCTTATCGATTTGGTACCGCGAGGAACAGTAGATTAGAATATAGAACAGTCAAAGGAAGATACAAAGACGATTACGATTTCCAAATTGACATACAAACAAAAGAGAACGAAGGAATTATATTTTACACTTCCGACCTCAATAAGCGGGACTTGATCGCCGTGTATGTCCTCAACGGAACGATTCATTACAAATTCGACTGCGGAAGCGGACCAGCGTTGCTGGTGAGCGACAAGAAGATCAACGACGACCAGTGGCACATAATTACTTTTAAGAGACAAGGTAACTACGGAGAGCTGATCGTGGACGACGAAAACCCAGTGACGGATTATTCGCAGGGAGACGAAGCGACCATCGACGTTAATCCGCCATTCTTTGTGGGCGGTGTTTTACCAGAACTATCCGACATTTTGGACACGGACATTGTAAGATTGAAGATTTCTTTAATTTTTTTTTTTATACAGCACAATTAGATGTGCAAAATTATGAGACGCATCTTTGCATTCTCTTTCAGGGTTTCAATAAAACATTTAGCGGTTGTTTAGGAAATTTAATGATAAATGGACAACTGGTCGGAGAGCCGTCGGAGAAAATAGGCGTGATACCGTGCTCGAAGAAAATCGAATCCGGTCTCTTCTTCTTCCCCAGTTCCGGAAACGTTAGTAACGTATTCAAACCAGGTAAGAAGGTCACATATCGAGAAAAGATATACGTTAAACAGTAATAAATATATTTCTCTATTGTGTAAACACAACTTTTTAAAGTTCATACCAGTAAAATAGTAAAAACTTCAAATTTAGTTGAAGAGAATAATTTTACTGTTATTTTTTTTTTCAGTTGATCGATTCAATGTGGATCGCCAGATCGAGATCGAAATGGATATAAAACCACGATCGACATCCGGACACTTGTTTTCGGTGCACGGTAGGAGGGACTATATCGTGCTTGAAATGGTCAACAACACCATCAGATTTCTTGTGGCTACGCACAAAGGCTCGATCGAAACCTCGTTTGAGCCGACAAAACCAAATTCGTTGTGTGATGGCAATTGGCACAATATCCGAGGTACGTAATATCGCGAGAGATATTATTATTAATTTTAACTGTAATGATTTTAAAAATTAACGTAAAGAGAATATTAACGCAATGGTGTACATTCTCTACATTTTTTTTTTTTTAAATAGCTTCCAAATCAAAGAACGCGGTTCTGCTATCGGTCGATCACAAACCAGCGGCGCCTGGAATCGGCAACAGAAATATAGCCAGAGTGTTGTCGAAACACCCAATATATATCGGCGGCCATCCACTGCTGAGCACATTGCGAGGTAGCACTTCGAAAGCTCAATATGTCGGCTGTATCAGGAATATAGAAGTTAATGGTAAGCCTGTTAGAATCAGGCCTGAGCGAGCCTTCGGTCAAGTTCTCGCTGGTGTATGTCCGACTATTTAAGATATTGAAATTATCTTAACACACAACATAAATTTAAATTTAATTTAATCACTTTTTTCTCCTCAATTATTGTATCGTAATTTTTGATGCTCAAATTTGAAAGACAAGAGAAAAACAAATAAGAAATAAACCTGTACAAAACAAAAACAAAAGACTGAACTTACAAATCTATAAACTTTTCTGCAAAAAAAAAAAAAAAAAAAAAAAAAAAAAAAAAAAAAAAACCTTGTCTATAACCAAAGATACAACGAAGCGCATAAGATGTACGAATAGTATATGAATTATATTCGTACGAAAAGTTGGTTTTTTAATATACAGAGAGAAGGAGATAAGTTAAAAACCACAATAAAATTTTGTAAAAGTTATAAGCGTTTTTATTTTTTGTGAATATATATATGTATACGTAATATGTAATAATTGTGCGTCATCGTACTGTCTACATCTTGTAAATAAATCGAAATTCTTATACGATAAATTCTCAAAAATGTTTTTATGGATGTTTTTGTTTTTTTTTGTTTTTGGTTCAGTCTTGATATTGTTTTGCGCCATTGATTTATACGAAAGTCATCGTTCTCTCAAATAATCGCCTGCTCCTCCGTCAAAATACACACAATTGTTGTTTCGTTATAGTGATCAAAATTTAAACAATTTACGTTTTTATCGTAAGCACGGTGTTCGAAAAAAACTTTTAACGAAATTGTGACAAACAAATGTGTATTTCTTTTGCATGAACGCAAAATGTTATAAAACTTATTGCTGCAGCGAAAAACAAAATAATGGTGTGCGATTGTTAGTCGAACACACATACACACAAGTATGTAAAAGAGATAGTGCAATCGTGAAAACTATGTGCAAATGAGAAATTACGTTTAACTTAAAACAGTAACGTTTAACTTAAATCGTTCTGCGCGAAAATTAATTCTTACCTACAAGTGTCGCTTAAGCGTTAAACTTAACTTAAAAAATGTGTGCGTAAAATGGTTTTTTTTTTTTTTTTAACTCAAAAGAATTACAAAAAAATATTTATTGTAATGATATTATTGACTGATACACTCGATAATCAGTATTAAAAAAAAAAAAAAAAAAGTATCAATTTAACTGTTGCAATTACATCTCATTTACATCGTAATCCTGCACGGGATTTGCGGATTGCATAACTTATTTGAAGTGAGAGAGAGAGAGAGAGAGAGTGAGAGAAAAAAATAAAAATACAAAGTATATCGAAAATTTATCTATATATAGTATGCGTAAATAAACACCTGGTTTATTAGCATTAATATGTATGCATACGTATATACATATGATCAATCTGTTATTATGCTGAATTGTTTTACAATTTTTTTTGTTTTTTTACGTATACAACATTACGTTTAAAACTCTAATTTCCTTACAAATTTATGTTACTTCGTGATTTTTAGTGGCGTTTGTCGAGAGTATTATATTTTTTATTGAACGGAAAAAGAGATATAAAAAGATAAGAAACACGGTTTTTCTTGTGTTATTCTCCGAGTTATTCTGTGGCTTTCTTCAATATATGACTTTTCTCGAAGATCTCTTAAACATAAATTAAAGCACGATATCTAATGCATTGACAGGGCATTACAAGTTTTTTTTTTTTTTTTTTTGTCGAGAGAGAAACCATTCTTATCTTGACATACAAATAGCTTTCTCTTTACTTTTATTTACGTACGTGTTACAAAATTAGATCACATTCGATTATCGTAAAAAAAAAAGTGTGTTGCGCTTTGTGATCTTTACATTGATCTGCCAAGTTGATTGTGTATATAGTACGGTAGAAAAAACTACACAAAGAAAAAAAAAGTCATATTTTGACGTTACACAATTCGCAAACCATAAATCAATGATGTGTGCAATAAAACTAATTTGGCTAGAATAATAATGAATTTAATGCGTGGTGTTAAATAACATACGGAACTTTGTCAAGTATTTTCAACTGAATATTTCTTTCAGAGCAAAGTACAATAAGACATCTCAGCATGATATGATACAACAAGCAAGTAAAACGTGCTATCGACTAAGAGCAACAAATATTTGCGACATATATTACTAGAAATTTAAACAAATACAATAATTGACAACAATTCGTAGGGAGTGCTTAAGTAGGTCTGGTGGCATGTGGAAGGCATTTACTTATGACATACACAAATGTATAAAGAGATGAATACTTTACAGTAAAGTAATTTAAGTAAAGAAATTTAAGAAACATAACAAAAGAAATCGCAGAGAAGTGAAAAAGTTTGTCAGAAGAAAAACGCGGCTTCTGAGAGACACAGACATGTAAAATGTTTAAAAACGGATCACAGTGATAACGAATCTATTTCCCCATTATTCGAGATCTCATGTTTGCATTATCGAGTCACAATGTGGATTTTTTTTTCTCTTCGATCATCTCTCGCTTACTCTTCTAAAATATTATATTTAGACACTCACAGACTTCTAGGTATCCATAAACGATCCTGAAATGAATACGATAAACGGACTGCCGGTGAAAAGAAAAATGTACTATTCGTTTGATCGACTGGTCGATCGAGAATGGTCATTTATCACGCACCTTCAAAGTAGGTTTCTCACCGACGTGGAATATCACAGTGTAACAATCCAGACACTCGATTGAGTTTTTTTTTCTGCGGAGATTCGGTCAAGGTAACCGATAATGGCAAGCCGAACCTATTATGACAAGAAATGTGTTCTGATTTTTAGAGCAGATTTGATCGCACACTACTCCGCATCGATGCACATTAAAGATCGCGTCACGCAAGTTGTACGTAAAGTTGTTCAAATCCAAAAGCATAAATGAAAATTGTTCGATGTGTGTTATATTATTATATTATTTAAAACGTATAATATATGTGTACTTGTTTTTATAAATATACAACATATAATATGAACACTTTTGAACACTTTCTCGGTTTCAAAGTGGCTGCTACGTTATGCTTTTGTACTGAGATAACTTATAATATTGTAGCTTCTGGCAGGCTTCAATGTGGGTTTCAGCAGAGTAGTGCAAGTGATCCGCACTGCTAGAGGATTTCTTGCGTCAATTACAATAAATGTCCTGATCGACCCTGTATGTGCAATCGTGCCTGTAGAATTGCGTATCACAAAGGGCGACAGTGTCCATCATTGTTTTATTATATGCAAAGGCTTTTGCAATATTACGATCTCAGTCATAAACGAGACGAATCTATCCCGGAATTTTTCCAAATAAATCTTGACGCGTTTTCAGTCGAGTCAATCCTGAGTGGAGATCCAGAACCATCCATGTCAGTTCGCAAATGATGGAAGAACGAATTAAAATATTCATCCTTTTAAATATTTACTCTTTGTAATTTGCAAAGTGACATCGATGATCCTGGTCCCATAGTAAAATGTTCAATAAGAAGTCATATTCACATACGACTCTCAACGATCCTACTCGATGCCGTGCGCGAAGATCATTACTAGCCCCGGTTCAACCATCATGTCTTCCGGCATATGTGTGTTATCACAATGTAGTACCAGCACCGCTTGCTTGCCAGGTACTCGCTTGCAAACATAATTGTCGTACTGCCGTCGCGAGTTCTGTCTGGTCTCGAGGGAATTTAAGCCCGGCGGCCACTTTCTCTCGTGGCAGTTCTCCATCAGCTCATCGATCACATGCGGTGGACAATTGTACTCCGACAGGGTTCTCTTTATCATTGTCTGCAAACGACAAAGACGCAATCTCGTGGTGAGCACAATGATTGAAATGTCGCTTGACTCTGCAATTAATAGGATTAATTAATTGCAAATTAACAAATCATCGCACCTGCAACAACTCATCCGGCGTGGAGATCATGCCGCCCCACCTGGTGACCCTGGCGCGCGGTAAGGACGCAGACCATCTGACAACTTCGTCCCGTTCCATCTGGTCGGCGATCGCTCGCATCGCTGGATTCGACACTCTGAGCGCGCGCATAAAATCCTTCAACAGATGTATCTCGCGCTTGTGCTGATTGATCTGCAGCTGCTGCTCGCCGAGCTCGCGTTTCATGTCCGCCAGTTTCTGCTGCTGCGACTGTATCAGATTGCGAAGTTCTCGAACGCAATTGTGATCCTTGAGCTCGTTTTTGGGGATGATCAGGCTGCAACCTTGCTCGCACAACATTGGTCTCTTCGGATTGTATTCGCACTGCTCCAAATGGGACGCCAGACTGTCCAGCTTGACGATCGTGTTGCAGCCGTACACAATATTGTCGCAATTGATGCACAAACGTGCCAGAAGGTTCCTCAAGATCCTGGGAACAGCTCTAAGCTGAGCCGATGTGATAGGTGTGCGATCCAAGGGACAGGTAGGCTGTCGGTTTATCCATTCATTGATACAGGTACGACAAAAGGCATGTTCGCATACTGGTGCCTGCAACATATTAGGACTTATCTGCAAGTCCTCATAAAGTACTAATTGGCAACTCACTAGCAGAGTGCATAAAGATATAAGGTTTTTTTAAAGAAGAGTAGGCAATTTAATAGGCAGTTTAGAGAATAGTTTACACCCAGTAGTTTATCTTGCAAACAATAAAATATTTTACTAATATTATAAATTATTTTATTTAATATCTTCATAAAATATTTTACTCAAAAAAGAAAAACACTGAGTATTAGAAAGAAACGTATGTTAGAGCGCAAAGTTAAGAAAAAGAAGTATTAGATTGCTTTGCAAGTGAAATTATAGAAAGTACTGAATCATTGTCAGCTGGAAGATTTTCTATTTAGAACAACTTTTATTCGCAATTGCTCGTTTGAGTGTTAAAAAAGGTGCGAGCTCCTCGCAGATGCAAATAAGGTCAACAAGAATATATACGTGTATCTAGCGCAAACATTAAAGAGATACGAAAAGCTAACCTATTATACGCGAGATGCAAGATTTATGATCAATTTGCAAAGCCGCGTAAAGACAAGAAAAGAAATTTGCGAAGCAAATCGAAGCGTTACAATATCTCACGCGAAAGGACCGTACGGATATTCCAAAACACGTACGCGCGAGCGAGCGATAATTGCAAAATTGCAAAATCTCGCTCGAGACCCGTCACCTTTATCACGGAATCGAACTTGATAAAATACATCGACGTGGATTCGCCAAGCTCCGAGAACCTTCATTAAACATTTTCTTTCTCGGAATTGGGATATTTTGTTTACATAAGTGCGTTGTTGTTGTTGTTTTTCCTCGAATTGTCCTCATTAAATTTGATTTTTCGCGCACGAGTACAGAAAACGAGGTTAAGCGGACAGGGTGGGTCAGAGAAGAAATGTGCGGGATGAAATTCTCCTGGATGGGACACACGTGCGTCTCCTACCTGGACGGGATCCTCAAGCACACCGGAGCATATCGGACACACGAGTTCTTCGTCCACGTCGCCTTGAAAGCGATTCACGTCGAACCCCATCGCTCGCGAATAGCGTGTGTTAACCTCCTCTTCTCTCGTTCTCGTATATACTCAACACTCGTCACGATCGTCAGACGGAGACGGTTTACGGGGAGAGGGGAAAGGAAGGAAACACAGACGCGCACACACACGAAGGTTTTATAAAAAAAAATAAAAAAGTAAAAAAAAAGTGTATCTCGAGACTCTCGTATTAATTTTCCCGAACTTTCCCTTAGAGCTTAGAAATTACTATTTTAAAAATGCTTACGGTGCGAACAAAAGCACGCATTTTTAAATACGAACAATTTTAAAACACAATGAACAAAGTAAAAAAATATGACAGATAGAAACGTTATTAAATCGTTGTGAATTTTTGCTCTTTCTGTGACCGCAATGTGTACAGAAAAAACGAGATAGAGAGCAGGAGAGCGAAGCAATTGTTTTATTACAGATTTTACTATTAATAATATATTTCAATTGGCAGAGAGTCGCGTTTTTTCCCGTCGCGAAAAAACACATGCTTCTCGGATTTGTTTTAGACAAGCGAAAAAGAGAACACACTTGTTCGATCGAATTTGTCGACAGATTTCCGTTGAAATTCGTCAACGAGTACGGGAGGACAGCACCGGAGAGGATCTTGATCTCTTCCGCAAGGAGTTCCAGTTTCGTTACTGCTCAACGGCGACAATTTTACCGTTATATACCGCGAGTCCGATCCGTCCTGTTCTTCGCGCTAATCGGTCCGCTGCTCCCGAAACGCACAATCGAAATTAACCCGCTCGTCGCCTCATCATTAACGAACAATTAGCTAATTTCTCTTTCGCGATCTCGTTGCGGAGAATTTCTTTTACGTAAATACAACGAACACGTCGAAATGGACGTATTGTGCATATATATATTTATATATGTTATATTATATATATATATATATAATATATATATAATATAATTATATGTTATATTATATATATATATATATATATATATATATAATAATATATATTACACATATATTATGCGTATACAATGTTCCGCTAATTTTTCTGTCAGAATAAAAACCAGCGCACTGTTTACAATTACTCGTAATTACTCAAAGTTAATGTCTTAACAATGTAGAAATTACAACACGAAGAATTATCATCATTGATAAATCTTGTGTGACTGCAATTTCCGTACGCGCGGGCTATGTGCGTATCGGCGGGAGAATTACGTTTTTCTCAACGTTGAGATAGAAATTTTTAAAACATTTTTAAGTTTAATTATAATATTCTTGATAATAATTTGCTCTTATATATGACTTATTGTGGTACTCCGATAACGGTTTCGGTATCGGAGTTTTTATCAATCGATTTAAAATCGATTAATGCTAGTATAGACGATACTCTATCTCGTTAATTATATGGACGCTGATAAGCAATACCATGTCAACCTACATGATCGCCATTTTAAGTAAAATACGTCTAAAACTTTTAGACAAACTTTCTGAAAGTTTCCAAATAATTCTTTGAAACTTTAAAATATTTTTGTTAAATTTTTATTTATTAGATAAAAAGATGTTCTTTTAATTAAAAATAAATA
>QVNV01010670.1:0-25847 GCA_014825455.1 Pseudomyrmex pallidus | reverse complement strand
CGATCTACGTTAAATTTTTAATATTCCATAAAAAATTTATTTATTTTGTTAAAGATTTAACAAATAGCGTTTAACTTGGCAAATGAGAACGCAACGACTTCGTGCGTGAAATACTCTCGTACTTATATGCTGACTCTCTCAATCGGTATTCTATATCTCGAAAAACTTACCACAACTTTACTCATTTTCGCGGAATAGAGACACTGCCGTGCCTCTTGATATTACATATCTGCCGCATTACATAATCACGCGAGCATAAAAGATTAAGTACCGGAAGACGCGCGGCGCGCACAGTCGGACAATCAATCTCATTATTGCATTATCGTATTTCACATCGAGATCTCGTTCCGCGATAGCGCACGACACGTCGAAATAACGCGATAAGAAATCGCGCGATCGCTTCCGGTGCGATCGGAGATCCCGCGAGCGGTTGCGCGCGATCGCTTCCTCGGAATCGCGGAAGCGCAAGCTTGCTACGTGATTTCCCGGGGAAAACGAATCGCCCATCTGCGGCGAGTTCGACTCGCCGCTCGGAAATTGCGCCGAGGTGCGCTGTCGAGGCCGAGCGATTCAATTCCATAAGTCATCAATGCGCGCGGTGCTCTGATTGCCCGAGGTGCGGCGTGCCGGTTTATTAAGGCGGTGGGGAAAATATATATTAAGTACGCGCGGGGAGGTAAAAGCGATAATGGTAGCCGGCCGGTACGGTGCGCATATGCCCCGCAACATGCGTGTGATGTGCGTATATCCGTAAGGTGGAGCCCGCGCCTCGGAGACGGTTATACGTTATGATTTACGTTCGTGCGCATTGGCTGTGGTTGTTGGCGACCACACCACCACGAGGAGGTGCGCTACTCGTCGGTGCGCCACGTGTGCCGCGCGCGCGTGTGCGTCGTCTAACAACATCGTAAGGACACGCACTTGGTAACTTGTCGCTGCTTCCAGAAGAAGACAGCGATATTTGCATGTACACACGGGGGCGGAAACGACGACGGTATCCTGTTGCAAGAATGCTGGTAGCTGCGCGCAAGCATCTCGTGATGTATCTCGCGCGAGCGCGCGAACTCCGGGATTCTGTTTTATAATTAGATATAATTGCTCGGATCTGCTTTAATTAGCTTGGACGTATCGATCCTCGTAACGGGCGAGCGGCGCGTAACGCATGGTCGCATTAGTATCGTTTACACGCGTCGCGAAATTACAGCCCCGGCTGATTACAATCCTCCTCTCGCGAGTGGGATATTCCTATATATAAGCGATGGTTCGCGCAAACGTATAAATCAGTTGATCTTTACGGCTCGTTTATTATTATTACTTGCGGGAATTTCTATTTTCTCCTTTAACGCCGATGGATGTTCTTGTACAACACAAGCGGAGATTTATTTTCGTTACAGTGATCGCAATTACGTAAAAGGACTCCGTGATTATCGTGCGATTGCGGTAATGGAGACTATTAATATTCGTCCAAATCCAAACAGCGTCACTCGGCGACTGTAATTTTGACGATTTCCAACGCGAAGAAGATTCTCTTCTTCATCATCATTCCCGCGAATCATCATTACACACCTAGTTGAGGTTTGTTATTACGCCTCGTCAACTTGTCGGAACGGTCAATGGAACCCGCTGTTTAATCAATAAAAAAAAAAACAAGTTGAATTCTCACGGATATTTTGCGCGCGCGCAACGTCGTCACGGTCTTTCAGACGCAATAAAGAGGCGAGAAAGAGAACTTGTGTCTCGCGCGGTCGTTGCGTTACCATCAACAATACCGATTTGCAAGTGGAATTTAAATTACATGGCAGCGTAGCTCGCGCGAAAAATCTCCGTGCCTACTGTTGCTGTAATAGCACTAATGCCGACCATTTTTTCGCGGATGGTTATCGAGCCGTGGCGCCAGCAAAGACCGGCCCTCGCCTCGGGAAACGACGGCGCCGTCGATTATTATTCGCTTTCGTCGTTTTATTCGCGTATCGCGCAGCTCGGAAATATCCGGCGCGAACGACCAACGAGTGACGTATATCTACGCTACGTGTGCGCGCACGTACGTCGCGGTCCGTTAAATCCTTTGCGCGCGCGTTATCTCACTCGACCCCTGTGTGTGATGGCACGCATCCGCGACCGATACGACGGCGGCGCGCGAGTATAGATACGCGACGAGATACACGCGACTCGTTTCGAATTTTGCAATGCAGATCCGCGCGAGACGGGAATGATACGCCGATACGATAATGTTAGCCTGCGGTGAACAGCGCGTCGTAGGAGAGGAAGACGATCACTCCCGGCGAGGAAGAAATACAAGCGTGTGCATGCGCGCGCGCGATGTGCTTCGAAATTTATGCTCGCGTCGAACGGCAATTCGATATCTCTCTTTCTCTCTTTTTCGCGACGGTGATAGATTCCGTAACAGTGCCATCGACAGATTGCGCCTCGTGCTTGAACGGTTCTCGTGCCGGGTGGTCGATATCTCAAAACCTTCAAGGGAACCACTAAAATATATAAAACTCCAATATCCATCAGAAAATTTAATTTATCAAATAGCATTTATGTTACGGACAAATAAACTATACCAATAAAAATTTCATACTGTTTTTTATCATAAAAAAATTACAAATACAAAACCTTTGTTCTTTATACTTAAAAAAATCGAAGAACTTACATTTTTGCTTTATATAGGGATGAATATTTGGCCATGTGTGAATGAGATTACGACTCGTACAGAAATTCCACGTTCTCTCTTCCAGGTAACACTTTGTGAAATTAATTTACTTATGCGAGAGCTATTGAGAAAGAAACATCATGCATTATTAATAAAACCCATTATTATAAATTGCGCAGTGAGTAAAGTTGCGGTAAGTTTTTCGAGATATAGAATACCGAATGAGTCAGCACATATATATAAGTACGAGAGTATTTCACGCACGAAGTCGTTGCGTAGCTTCTCATTTGCCAAGTTAAACGCTATTTGTTAAATCTTCAACAAAGTAAATGAATTCTTTATGGAATATTAAAAATTTAACGTAGATCGCGTCGATACAAATAATTTTGGTTGCAATAGTACTTCTATACTGACTAGCGTTTTGAGAGAAGATTTTTCTACGCAAACGTCGTAATATCGCATTTCGATATATATATCGCACATCGATATATATCGCATATCAAGATATATCGCATTTCGATATATATCGAATATCGAAATATCGATCTTCTTTTTGTTTCTAATTGCCCATTACTATAAATAATGGGCAAGACTGAAAAAAAAATGCGTGAGGAGAATTAGCTGAGATTATAGCTCGCCGGATAAAAGTGCGGTACTGCGCAAGCACTTTGTTACGAGACACATATCCCACACGTTAAAACTGCCGTATATATTTCAAACTGTTGGAATGAGACAGCTGAATAAAGAATGCGAGAGCTTGTTATACTTTGCTACATTCCATCCTTTATTATCCTCCTACACTTACATATCGACAAACTTTTTATAAACCTTGTAGTAATTATTTTACGTATGGCTGCGCTACTTATTACGATGACGAATCGACTAAACCGACTGATGATTTCGCTAATAGTGACAATAAAAAGTAACAATGAAATCACGGCGCAATGCCAATGTAACACAAAGGCACGCGACAAAGTGGTTTTCACGCAAATTATCCTCTCTCCTATTTTTTTCTGACCTGCGCGGCGTAAAACCCAACCCTCGCGGCCTAAATTCCAAAGTTATCTAAATTTTTCAGGAGACGTTCCTCGACAAAAAAACAAACGAACAACACGATCAAATCGTGTAATGTCCGAGCGGTGTAATGTATCAAACGCGCAGTAATATGTAAGTATATACCGCAGAGCCACGATATACGTACTGTATAATAAATATTAATGGCCGTTAATACGCGCCGTCCTATTAGTTTCTCCATTGCGATACAGACGCGGCGCCGTTTTACTTTTACTCGCGCGCGCGCGGGTTCTGTAATTCCTCTCGCAATAAAATGATCACGAGACGGAAATCGGGTATATATCGACGACGCTGTCTAGCCGCGTGCGTTTGCGGCGATTTATTCGTGCGCTAAATAGATGTACGTGAGCGGATTATAACGACCGCGGCGGCACCAATGCTTCCCGCGGTAATGAGTTTTAAGGACATTTCCCGAGGCGCCTTCTCTTCACGGCGCGAATCTACTTACTGATATCACGCGTGGAGAAAATAATTTCTCATATCATCGTGTATCATTACCTCGCGCGTTAAATTCATTTATTTTCGCGAAACCAGCGCTTATTAACGTCACGATGTGAGAATGCTAATGACGTAACTGCTTTTCACAATTGACAACCCTCACGGCGCTCATCTGGCTCATGTCGCGCGCTTATAAGCACCGCTATTATGAGCTCTAATCCGACAGGCGATCATCTCCGACGACACACCGGCCGGAAATGTACACTTTCACGCCACGTGATTCATGCGATTTTAACTGCGGAAGCGAGGGATTCGTTGAATTGAGATTAGCTCGACGAGAACGCGGCGCTTGTGTATTTGTTTTTTTTTTTTTTTTGCCGTTTACTTGTTCCCCATTCGGATGTCTCACGTCGTAAGAAGTTAATGGTGCGATCGGGCGCGCACGATTTTTTCGGACGAGATAGCAGCGAGCGATATATCGGGCCACCGCAAAGACGTTCACCGATGGATAACGCGCGCGCGCGTCTTGTCCGATGTCTCCGCGTTGCACGCAGGAGAGGCATGATCTCCTTCCGCCATTGATATTCAGATTAGCTCGCGCGCCGCTTCGATCGCTATAATTCAACGCGCTTCTTTTTGCTCTCCTCTGCGTCGATTTTTGCATTCGCCGGCAATTAGCGCGATCGCCTTCGCAACGAGCGACCGGACGCGGAAAAAGTCTCGGGATTTTTCGCACCGGACGGGAGATCGACCGTCCGATCGTTTTATCAGTCCTTTATCTCTCCGGACCGGTTGTTCGTCGCGGGAGTCGGCTGACGCGTCGCGCGCAAATAAACGTTGACTTCATAAAGCACATTAAACCGCGAAATCAACGGCGCTTCTATAAATCAAATAGCTCGCGCTTGGCCGCGGGGGTGCGGCGCGCGCGCGTGACGCGTCGTTTGCATAAATAACTTCGACAGATTTCCAGCGACGTCGAAGCTGTGTATCGGATCGTCTTTTATTTTATCCCCACAGTCTTTCGCCGCCGGACTAGAGACACAATGAGGGAAAAAAAAGAAAACTTGAAAAAGCTTTCTCTCCTAAAAAAAATACCGATAATAAAGCGATAACGAATGTTGAGCGCGAAATTTGCATATGCTAATCGCAAAGTTTCGCATTACAACTGCCGGAATTCGACGAGGCTGAAGGAAGAATACGATAAAGCGAGACATGCGTCCAGAGAGATCAGCGAAATTATCGCACCAGACGCGGTAACGCTTGAAATACTCCGAGCGGTATTTTTTTTTATTTTTTTTATTTTTTCTGTCTGAATGAGCGCGCGAGTTAACGGAACACCTGTTTACACCGGTCGCATTTGACAATTCATAAATCGCCGATTCGACGACGCCGGGGTGCGCGCACACATCCCCAAACGCGTTCGTGCGGAGCGATTGGTTTTCGCGCACATGACGCGGTTTCGCGATCGCGATTGGCCGAATAATTATGATCGGCAGCCCCGTACGGGCCCCGATACAGGCGGCGTATGCGAATCGTCTCGCATGCCTGATCGTAATTAATAACGCAAAAGGCGCCCACAAAGCTGTCACGTCGCGTCGACTCGGAGAAGGGAGTTGCAATTTGCTGATAGGGAAACGCCTATGTTGTCCCGAAAGAGTTCGGCCGCGCCTTTTTGCGTCCCGGCGACCGACACACATCGCAACGCGAGCGCTATTATATTTTTATTTCCTTTATATCATCCCTCAACCCTCCGCCCCGTGTCTTCTCTTTTCCTCTTTCGCCCTTTAAATATCGCCGGTCCTCTTAAAGCCGGTCGCTTTGATCGGCTACCTGGTCTATGCATTCAGATCCTGTCTAGATGCGAGATAGTATTTTCTGTAACTGTGCAACAGATTTACGAGCGCGAGACTCACCTGGGCGCGAGAAAGACAGAGAGCTTGCGCGCACTCTGCTTTAGGTAGGAAGCCTGTATTGCGGTTCGCGCTCGCCGCGTGAAATTGAACTTAATGATACGGTTTTCGACCGGAACGGAGCTGCCGCTCCGATTCTCTCTGTTGCAACCACCGGAGAGCTCGCTTTTACTATTAAATATCTTACGCATCGCTGATGATTAACGATTTTTACGCTAATCCGGGAGGAAGAGATCAATGTGGAGTAAACTACAAACTGGTTTCGTCGGGCGAAAAAGATTTTGGATTTTTCTTTTCAATTTTTTATTCCAAGAGATGTTTATCACGTTACAAATTTGTACGTGATATAATTTTATTCGTCTAAAAAAAAAAGACATTGCACATGTGTTAATTATTTTAACATTTTTCACATGATTGCGATCTTTCATATTATTAGATGATATATTTTATAACTGTATGTGAATAATGACGGAACAGGACACATTTTAAATACACACAATGTTGTTTATTACATCGTTCCGCTAATCGCCAAGTAGCATTTCTCGTCTCCGTGTAAGCGTGCAGCGTTCATTTAACGCTTCATTAGCGGTTTTCTTTCGTGTAAAAATTGTCGAGCCAACTCTCATCGAGCCAAAAAAATCTCTCGTATCATAAATCTCTTTTTCTTTTTTTTTTTTTTTTCAACTCTATACGCTAATTCATGCCGTTCTATTTGTATCGATTTGTTGGTGCAACGTTGAAAGTGCTACCGTTTAAAAAGCAACCGTTTAATTTGCATAATGATGCCGGGTAAAACCAAGAGTTGCGGAGCGACAAATGCACGGTTCTATTAAGTAAACTATTAAGTAAACTAAATCAAGGAGGCTTTGAGAGAGCCGCACGCTGGATGTGCGGAAATATATTTTTAATGCAAATTAACAGAACGTTCGAATTGAATGACAATTTTTTAAAATCATATAAAGCGTCATTTTGCATCGCATTAATATTAATTATTCACTTAATCCTTCGATAAAATTAAAAAAAAAAATCCCATTGCGAGAAAAAAACACCCTGGCCACAGGAGTCAAACCAGAATCTTCCGCGTTCCGCGCAGTCGCCTTTCCAATTCGGCCAAAGGCCGAAGGTAAATTTCTCGCAATATTAGAATGTGACTTATGATCCCTACGTTAAGTAATAGCGCAATCTTCGTTCTGCGTGAAATGCAAACAAATATATACGACTCTATTAATTATTCTGTAAACTAAATTTAATGTAAATGCAAGATGTAAAGTAGAATCCTCTATATGAATTTTAAAATTGTTATTTAATTTACACGTTAAAATGTAAATCAACGTTTCTCAAAGTTTTACTTTTCTTAATTAAATAAATGTCAACGCGCTCTTCCGTTGCTTTTGTGAAATCGCGCGATTGAGCCGCTTGCGAAATCGATCCATCTACTTTTTGCAGAGGAGGCGAATTTTTTTTTTTTATGACATACGATCGATCCGCGAATCTGTTTGCTGTCAGTTTGCCGATCCGCGTTCAGATTCGAGAGCTATTCGAATCAGTTACGGGCGCTTATCGAATTAATTGTGGATATAATTAATTTGACGCATTAACGAACGGTGTTGTATCGACAAGAAACTTTCTAGAAAATTATCGAAGCATGCGCTTATCGCGCGGGCGGGCGTGCGTGCGGCCGATATCGCGGAACCACTCGGAAATCATAGCGACATTTGCGATATCACGTTAAACGGTAGGATTATTCGTCGTTCCCCGAGAGAGCATATGTTCGCGAATCAGTCGTGACGTTGATGAATGATCCGGCCGCGCTGATAACACGGTATCGCACACGACGACGTCGGCGATTCCGATTTTCGCTATAATTATGATACACATAATTACATATTCCCATATTTCAACGGCTGCCTACGCTAATGTGAGAGCTTACGTAATAGCGCACCGCCGCGAATGCAAATTCGTTATTGCGCAACAGGACTCGCTATATTCCTCTTATCGCGCAAATCGCGTCTAATTTTAATTCCGTCATCGCGCGCGCGCGCGCGCGTTGAAAACTCGTCGAAAAAATTTGTCATAAATAAATGTTCGACGCAATGTAAGGTCGGTCAGGAATAATTGACGTATGAAAATGTGTGTTGCGACACATCCCCTTCCGATAGCGAAATTAAATATTCGATTACTTTATGTAACACACTCGTTGTGGAAAATAATTGTTACATGCACGGGAAAAGAAAAAAAAAAGAACAGTTTTGCTATTATGCGACCAGCAAGAAAAATCTTCCAAGCCTGATGAAGTTTTTTTGTCTTGTCAAGGAAACGTTTTGCTGGCTGGCAAAGTGTAACAGGCTTATCTTTTCTTGCTAACCAGAAAATAATCTTACTGATTAACTATGGTTATCTCACAGTACAAAGTAAAGGTTTTCCCTTTACGCAAAAGAAAATTTTTCCCCGCGCATGTTTTCAAGACAGGACACATCATTAATCTAAATACCTCGAACTATAGTTCCGAAGGGATGTGAAGATCTGTTTTGGTTATTTTGAAAGATAAGACTTGAGAAAAATATAATTTTGTTATCGTAAAAGATAAAGATAACAAAAATTTTAGAAAACATTTTGACGCGTTATCAAGAAATATAGTGGAAGAAATACCACGAAGGAAAATCTCTACGTAAAAGCCACGATGGTTTTTGCCGATGATTCTCCATTTTTCTTTTTCAACGAACGAGAATGTTCCCCTTGAAATGCGCCGTGACAGGTGCATTTTCTATTCGACATTTTGTATTCTAGAGCACCTCGGGTAGAAACATTTACTTTTTGAGTCCGATGTGTGCGGGTGTGTGATAGTGTGTGTGTGTGTGTGTGTACGTGCCTCCACCTCTATATAAACGTGTATATATGTATGCGCACAAAGGGCTTAACCGAACAAATATTACTGCTTGAGTCATCAGGTAGCTTTTCTTCCGAACGAAAAGAGACGCGCACCGGTAGGATACCCTATATAATACCTATATACCCGGGTCGTCCGTGCCTAAGTCACTCTAACACACACTCACTCACACACACGTTTTCTCTTGCGAGAGCTAAAAGCACAAGTAAATCTATTTTTTTTTGTCTGATTCATCGCGTAGGGGAAAAAACTAAATAGGCGGAGAGAAAAATTTTTATTATCTTTTCAGAAGATTTGAAAAGTACAAGTCTTGCGTGCGAAAACGCTCTACAAGAGAAAAGAAAAAAAAAAAAAGAAATCGCACAGCATCTCTTTTTTCAATGCGCTCAACTTCCGCCGCGATCAGATCTTCCCGGGAGTTATAATTGCGATAATTAATTAAGATCGATCCAGCAGTTTCCCCGAGAAACAAGATACATAGCAACTAACGGGGGTATCAGATCTCGCGCACGTAAACGGCGCGCGCAAGATTCGAGATTTGGATTTTTCTCGGAGTCCGCGGGAAGGTAACGCGATCGGCCGCGTTCGAATACATTCGAACGACCTTATAATGTAACGCACGAATATTATTTAAGAGAGCGTAATGCATTTCGGCTTGGATTTCGCCGCGCGCAATTACAGCACGCACGTGCATTAAAAGAGACGCGGTTTTTTACTCCGCTCTCTTAATTACCGCGCGGCGTTCTGTCGCATTATTATGTA
Organism: Pseudomyrmex pallidus; assembly: GCA_014825455.1. NCBI lineage: Eukaryota > Metazoa > Arthropoda > Insecta > Hymenoptera > Formicidae > Pseudomyrmex > Pseudomyrmex pallidus. The sequence goes on along the minus strand of QVNV01010670.1, from coordinate 16,120 downwards.
ATCGCGAAGTAATTAATATACCCTCCTCGCGCGGAGAGAGAAAGAGAGAGAGAGAGAGAGACTCTCCGGAGATTGTGCGTGCGCGGAGTTTTTCCAGCCGCGGGTTTTGCACGCGGGAGATGCGCAATCAACGTTAATTGCGTAACGCCTAATGATAAATTACATCTTGGCCGCTTATCCGCGCGCATCGTTGGACAATATATAGTAAATATGTAAAGCTGATGGGAGAGATACGCGCGATTGCCAAGCGGCCGCGCGCTCAATCTCATCCTTCTTCCTTCTCCTACATCGTAATAGAGCTATGCAGTAATAAAGGATCGCTAAACGACGACACCTTAACAGATCTCTAATGACCACGTATCAAACCGCGCGATGATGGAATCACGCGATTCGCGTCTCGTCATCTCATCGTCTCTCCCTCTCCAAGAGAGACTTCCTCTAACGAAGAGCGTGTCTAATCGTGTGAAAATCCTCCTCGAGCCGAAACTTATCAACGATCGTGAAAATAAATGACTGCCACGTGTATCGTTTTCTTCTTCTTCTTTTTCTCGACTCGCGCATAACTTTATCATTTGATAAAAACGTACTCAAATGACGCGTATGTGTGCGCGTTTGGTGTCCGGGAATTTATAAAAACAGCAACGTGAATATTTTTAACATTCCGAAGTTAAAACATCGACGCCTACTAACGACTGATAAACGACGACGATGTCGAACAAGAAAGCAAACAAACGTACGACTGTGATTAATAAGCGTCGATTTCTCGAGTGTTTGCTCATCTTGATACATGCTTGTTAATTCTGACATCGCGTCGTTCGATGATCGCACAGAAAAAATACGGCGTACGTGTGTGTGAAAAAACTTGCTTTTTTGATATAAATTTAAAATGAAAGTAATTTTTACGCGCAATCCGGGAATGATCAAACAAGTGGAGAGAAAAAAAAAGACTTTCAAGAAGGGTTTCAAGTTAATCTCGCAGCTGCGAGCATTTATTTTCCTGCGCTGAGAAATTATTCATAGCGTTAGAAAATTCCCATCACAGAAGAACTACAAATCTCCAAACTCTTCCTCTCTCTCTCTCTCTTTCTGCTGCGTAAGGTCCTTGATGGCAGACCCTCCAATGGGCCCCACGTTCGGACCCACGACCGTTCGGTCGAGTGTTTCACGAATCCTCGCGTGTGTAGGTTATACCAACACACGAATATTTACAGCACCCCGGTGTCGTGTTACCGCGAGCGGGGATTGGTCAAATCGTGTGGCTTCTCTTTCTTTTGGGTCGCGCATATCGGGATACAGGAAGATAAGTCTCGCCCCCTTTTACGAGAGTTTAGGAATTCGCCACGGTCTCTCTTTCTCCAATAGACGCGATTCTCAATCTCCCAAAGACGATCGTTGTCGTTTACAACGCGCGAGTACCGGTAAATGCTTTATCCATTAACTTCGGGACGGTAATTACGCTCCAAGTTACGTATAGACGTCACATTCGACGGGAAGTTAATAACCGACGTTGTGCGATCGCGCCGGATGGAAAGAAGCTCGTTTAAATTATGCATGATAATCCCTCCCTTCCCTCCTTCCCTCTACTCGCGGCAGCGCGGCGAGTAAACAAAGTTTTAATTCAGTCGGAGTTATCGAGTTAAGTCGTTAACGGAATGACACTTTATCGTTCGATCGTTTCGCGTCTCGCAGCCGTGGATTATTCGCTCGATTATCTCGCGTTCGAATACTTTGTACGGGAATCTTTCAGGAAGTTAATGCGACCGGACAGTCGTTTCATGTTTATGAAACGATTATCTTTGCGAAGTTATTTAATTCGCAAAAGTGTTTTTTGCAACGTAGCTGCATTTTATTACAATATTGAGCGTGTGCAAGAATTACAATAAAAGTTACATTCAAGAGACAATGTGATACATGTTTTTTTTTTATTTTACAAGTAAATGTTATTCGCCAAAATTCTTGCGGTTGAAATTGAATTAATTTCAACGATTTACATTCATGCGTGCCAAATACTTTGCGATATTTTAAACCTGGAAACTTGCATTTTCAAGATAACGCGATTTCACCGGTTGAAAAAGACACTTCTTGCGCGAATCTCCCTGAAACAACATCGCGTCTCTTTTTTTCTTTTTTCAGAGAGCAATTGAGCCAATTACCGAGCGCGGAAGCGGCCAGTTAGCGAAATCAATCGGCGGGAAAAACCCTTTCGCGAATTGCGGTTACGTCGTCTCGCGTTGCGACCATTAAACCCGCGCTCGAGTCAATGAAACGCCCTCCTTATTCCCTCCTCTCTCGCCCTGCGGAACGCGAGACACGCCGGACGCATGTCTGAACGGGGTAACTGTTTTCCGTTCTTGTGAAAAGTTAACGGCTCGCGCTCAAGTCCCGAGCAATTTCGCCGACTTATGGAAAGACGGCGCGCGGCCGGACGACGATTGTAAGAAACGCGCCCGTCGGGCATCCGTGCGATTATTTTACAAGTACCGTTACGCAAGGGCGACTCAATTTCCTCGGTGATCGATTTATCGACGAGACGGGCGAATTCCGCGCGGCGTTTCTCGGCGCGCGCGATTTCCTGAACTTGGGTCACGAGGCCATCGAGATGCGCGCCACGAGACGGGGCCACATTTGTCGTACAAGGCGTGGAAACGAGAGAAGGAAAAAGATTTAGGGATTTAGACGTTCCGGATTTGTTTCTTTCTCTTATTCTCTCAACCTCAACAAATCAAGTGGGAAAATCTCTGCCCACGTATTTTGAAATTTAAATGAAATTCCCATTTTCTCTCTTAATGGTTCGAAGGGTTAAACGGACAGACTCCTCGCGGCGACGTTGCATAAGAGTGGTTAAATTAATAACCACTTTTACCCCGGCTACGCCAGGTAATTGTATTGCGTTCAAAAAAGATATACGATTAATGTTAACGTCGCTGATGTATGCGCGCGTGTGTGTGTGTGCGTGCAGCATCGGTCGAAGAAAGTTCCTTTTCTGGTTCAGCGAGATCCTCTCGACAACCTGATTTCGCCGATCCACCTTCCACTTGTTGGCACAACGAGTTGTTTTCGCGCTGAGACTAATTGCGTCCATTAATCGTGACTCGATTCGGTAATTCAGATTTGGACCCGCTTTGTCAGTGTCTCGTTTTCGCGCCGTCGATTTTTACCGGCCCGGTGTTCGATATGATTGCAATTATTCGCACCTTGTCCGTCTTGAAGAACACAACAACATTTTTCGTTTCATTTTTCGATCTATTTAATTCGCAATTTTTGACAAAGATTTTTGTTAATTAGCGATTGGTTTTAGGAAAATTGATACACGCGCAAAGTTTCGTGTCTGATCGGAGGATCGACTCAATTATTGTCTGCGTTGGTTAATTATTATTCTCGCACACCGGAGAGTCGGTTCAGGTTCGCGCGTAATCGTGTTACAGGGCTCCCGGTAACGACGTAGCGCGCGATAAAACGTTACTTCGGTGGCGCGCGCGCGCGAATATCGCGCGGCGTTGCGCGTCCGTCCCAGCCGCCGATATTTCGCGAGTATAAATTTTCCACAGCGACTGATCAGTGGCTAGGCGATAAATTAGAGACGAGCCTCTAAACGCGCGTGTTTCCACCCGACTCGTTCGCAACAAAGTGAATGGAGCGCGACGGGAGAGACGTCGTCGGGAGAGACGCGCGTTTAACCACCGATAACCTCGCGAATATACGAGCCCGCCGAGGCCTGCTCACGGCCTCGTATGCGTAACACTTTCGATACCGTTATCACGAGCGCCATTGCTGCGCTTCCTGCCGCCAATCTCACGAGCTCAAGAAACTCTTTTGCGTTCCGATACGAGAAGCGTGTGTATAAGAAACGCTCGCGATTTGCGAGCCGGTCGCTGGAATATAATTATCGACGGGATAAATCAAATTCATTTTTCACATCGGTCTTTAATTAGCATTAGATAGCCGGGCGGAGATTTCCGATTGGCCAAGCCTGATATTTTTAATTATCATTTCTCGAGGCCAAGCTGGCCGCAAAGTAAAAATTCGCAGCTAATATTTATTCCATAATGATAGTATTAATTTGTATCTTGTATTTCTAGTTTTATTCTGCATTTTTTTTAATTGTTATTAGTTTTTTTCTTGTTATTCTCACTTTTCGCAAAACTATTTACTCATACATAGGTACTACTTACTCGTTTATGTTTACTCATTTTTCATATTTTTTTTTTTTTTATTATTTTTAATATTTGATCAATGTTTTTGTTAACGTTACGCTCGAGCGGATTTTCCCACAGCGATTAAGAAATAAAACCACATCTGTCTATATTTTTTTCCACGTTTTTATTTTTTTTAAAGCAACACGTGTGCAACATTGAGTCAACATAAAAAAGAAATATATTTCATACACGTATCACACATTTTATTTTATACAAAAATGGTGCAGTGAATACACCAATAAAAACGCTTTCTTCTCTTTCTTTTTCTTATACAAAATTGTCGATCGCGTCCAGGAATCAATCTCAGGTCGTTACACCGAAGCTGACTCTTTCGTTTGCTCTCGCCGCACTTTTATATCCAGACGTAAACACGTCGGTGTTTGCTTTGGAGAGACGTACGCAACCGGTAAGAGCTGACCGGTCTCTCAGGCGAACAGGTAGCGCGACGCATCTTATAGATAAAACGCGCGCGTGTACGTGTACATGGACGTACGTATATACGAACGCGTGTGCACGTGAATAGATGCACATTGACGTTTCTCTGAATGAATCCCCCGAGTGAACCGGTTGAGAACCATTATGCGCGCTTACGAGCGCCGCCCGTTTAAGACCGGGGCACAGAGAAGAAGAGACTTGAACGCCCGCGCAAGGCCACGCCAAATCTCGACCGGAGACTTCAACGCTTGGATTCTACGCGGAGAAACAGAGAAAGACGGGGGGCGCGCGCGTTGAAGTCTCCGGGAGACGTCAACGCCCGGCCGGCCGCCGATAGTCTCTCCTCTCGTTAACTCGATCGACGCGGATTTATTTTTAATCTTAATGACACACGCGAGTCAACAATACTACGTAATCCAGATTTGCTCTGCGAGTTGATAATATCGCGTCGTTTTATTTTTTTTTATATCTAAGTACAGTAAGCGATAATTTTACGTAAAAGGTTTTACGCAATAGGTCAAAGCGTGATAAATCAAAGAGTTAAGAGCATGCACGGGTGTCGAAGCCACGTCGTCGCTCCAAAAGTGAACTTTGCGGATCCGGTTGAATTACGAGCACTTCTTCGCGCGCTTTCCGACACGCTCCGCGATCTGCATAAATATGTGCCCGGTGCGCGCGCGCGCGCGTTTTATCCCGTCGTCGTGAGAGATATACGGCAGGAAGGTGGGCGCGGAAGGCGAACTTTACGACTACGCGCGCGCGCGCCGACAGATAGAGAGGGATTTTCTCGTCGTGGGGTTCGGACTTCGATCTGCTTTCACGAGGTCGGTGTGTTAGAAAGTCGCGCGTGGACCGTCGATCGCCGTCCGGATTCGGGCGCGACGACGACGGACAGAAAAACGGACAGTTCGTCGAATATCCTCGCTATGCAAATGCGAAAATAGCCGAGAAATCCGTTCGGAAAAGAAATATCTCTAATAGAACCCCGCCCTTTTTTGAAAATCGTGTTTCTCCTCCCCTCTTCTCTCTCGGTTCGCTCACGCAAATGCGCGCACAGCCACCACCCACGCTGTGCGCGCACAAGCGCGCGGCTATTACGACGATTCCCACGTCGAAAGAAGCGCGCGCGCGCGAGTTCGAATCTCTACACATATATTCGGCGAAGAAGCGCGTCGGAGAAGAGTTCCTACACATTGTGAAAGATTCGGTTCAGCTGGACCCTTTCGAAATTTCCGTTCGAGGCTCGCGCACGGACTAGGCCACGACGATATGAGATCCCGTGTAGATTTCGTGGTCGAATCCACGAGACAAGGCGCGTTTGAAGCCCACAAACGAGGAACGAATCCCTCCCTGAGCAGGGTCGCATCGTGCTGCGTAGCCCGAGGCTGTCCTCTCTCGCTGGGTGTCCATTTTTCACGAAGTCTCTCTCTCTCTTTCTCTTCATCCCGCTTCCTCCTCGTATACCTTCTCCTCCCCCCGCTGTTTCTCTCTCCCGCGTCGTTCCCTCCCTCTCGTTCCCCAACTTTAAAGTTTTTTTTTCTCTTTTAATTCCATCTTCTTTTTCTTCTTTTAATCTCCCTTCGTGCGCGCAGCCAACGCCCGTGATCTTCGTCGCTCTTCGTGCGTTTACTCCTTTTCTCTTTTTCTCTCTCTCTCTCTTTCGTCGTCGTCAGACTCACGCACACGCCCTATCTCTCGCTCTTTCGATCTCTCGAGTCCATCTTCGTTCGTGGCGACGCGCACCACCGACAGCGGCTTCGGCGTTATATGTAGCTAGACATCTCGCGTGCACCGAGTGCAAGAGGGAATCAATCGAAACGTGTGTATATATGAGTTTCGCGCGCGCACTCACGCGCTTCTTGTCTTGGTTCTACCGTTGGCGAATCTTTCTCGCGGATATTTCTTCCCACAATGGCGAATGGAAAGAAAGGAGAGAGACGATACGGAGCTCTCGCGCTTCTTCGCAAAGAAAAATCTCTTTCTCTCTCTCTCACGTCCATTCCGCGTTCGCCACATTCGTTCGCGGCGAGACGCGGGAGAGGAGACTGCGGAGAAGACTCTCGCATGCACGTGTGTGCGCGCGTCTGTCTCGCGATGACTCGGGAAGATGCTTCGATTCGTCTGAGGCGGATAGGCGCGGGCAAAAGGCTTCTTTTATAGGCGCGCGATACACAGCGATAAAGCCGTGGAAATAAAAACGAAAAACTATATAAATTGCGGAGCACAAAAATTTGTATATAAAACGAGCTGACTGTATCTCTGTGGATGTGTCTCTCCCCCGTCGGACGAGAAGAGGCATCTTTCGACCGACGTCTCGCGACGCGAGAGACGATTTTACGCGCGTCCCTACTTACTACTAGATATCTCTCGGATATGCGTGGTTTGGTATGTGGATATCCTTCTCAAGGTGGCAAAGAGAGAGAGGTGTGGAGAAGCCAGGGCTCGGACACGACGGATAATCTCTACGTGTGCGTGTCCTCCTTCTCGTTCCTCCCGCGGTCTTCCGCGGGGTCTACCCTTCTCAAGGTAGCGAAGCGAGACGGAGCCACGAGAATAAATTCAGGTGAAAGAAGGACGCGGCGAGAGACGAAACGGCGATAACGTAGGTCTAACGTAGCGGTTGTCTCTGTCTCGCTTGGACCTTCAACCGCGTGTATCCTTTTCAAGGTAGCGGAGAGCCAGAGTAGGACATAGCTCGAAGGTGGAACCAGAGAAAGAAAGAGAAGAGAGAGGAAAAATAAAGAAGGAGAGAAAAAGAGAGAAAGATAGAGCTCTACAGAGAGATACAGGCGAAACAGGGCGGAGGGATTGCGATAATGCACGTGTTCTCGTATACCGATTCTCTCCGTTCCTCTCGCGATTCTCCATAATATATCCCTCTCGGGCGGCGCGGCGGCTGGAAGAGAGAGCATGTCGGATAGAGAGAGAGAGAGAGAGATGACTATAAGAGACATGATAATGCCGGGTGGCCGAGCAGCCTTGTCGATGACTCGATGCTCTGTTTGTGTTCGTACGGCGGCTACGTACGGCTAAGTCTGTCCCGATCACACTCACCGGCCTGTGGAGGTCGTTCTTGTTTCGCGTTGACTACCTGCGTGACGACGGTCTCTCTGCCTTCCACCTCCTCATACTCCCGGCATCGAGTGTACGTTCTTCTCTCTCCGTTGCGTTTCGCGATCCTCTACATCGCGCGCTCTGCGTCTCTTTCGGCTTACATTCTCTCTCTCTCTCCTTCTTCACCTCGCTCGAGAGCAAACAAGTGAGAGAACACGTGGAGAAAAGAGAGAGAGAGAGAGAAGTGCGATGGAAGAGTTTGCCGCGATCTCTCTTTCTCCTTCGATCGAGAGTGGGAGGAGTGACGGAGTTGGACTCTAGAGCGTGGACGAGGGAAAAGAGAGAGAAGGACAGAAAAAAAAAAGGAACGATTCTCAAGGGGCGAACGATCGTCCCGAAGGGAAGGTATAGGGGTGTACAGGTAAGCGAAGAAAGAGGAGACAAGAAGAATGGTATGAGGGAGGAATGAGAGGCTCGACTCGAAAAAAAACGCCGAAGTAAGAGAGAGAAAGAGAGACAGGAGAAAGAGAGAGAGAGAGAGAAAAAGAGGCGGGAGGATGGAGTGAGTGAGACGCGCGTGTACATGTGTGGCGCGAAGGAAGGGAGCAGGAAAGGTACGGATGCTGGCCGGCGGCGGCCATGTTGCTGGTATCTCGGAGAGAAGAGAGTGATCAAGGAGGCTGCTGCACTGTGGAGGCTTGTGCTGTTTGCCTCTTCAGCCGAACCGTTCAAACTTTGAGCGTTTTAATTCCACCTGCTGCGACGTGCGAGTAGCGCGGTGCACAGTTTTTACGTCCACGTCTTTGTCCGTTTCATCTCGTTCCAATTCATTTTTAAATCACTCGAATCGATCAGTGAAGTTTTCCTATAGTGATTGTGCGCTAACGCAAAAGCCACGTCGTTCGTCGCGTCGTTTTGCCGCGCGCGTAAACTATCGTGTGATTGCCGGTGCGCGATTATATGCAATACCGAACAGAACAACGTTCGAGTCGAATCACGAAAAGATCGAGCTCGATCGGAGGGGGGACAATATTGAGTGGTGCGCGAAGACGAGAGAAACGACACCGTAAAGTGACCGACGGCGCAATGCTAATGAACGTTGTGAGACAGGTTGGTGACAAGTGAACGGACGACGCACTTCGAAGAGAGCTCCTCTTACCGGAATCTCGAGTCCTCTTACACGCGGTACCGCCAGTCGTAAACGCAAAATACAGCGTAGAGAGAGAGAACAGCGGGTTTCTCTCAGTGAAAGAATGTCCTTAACAGAGTAATCCCCCGTCGTAGCAAATTCGCCGAGAAATCGTACGCCTCGGTATGAAGGTGGTGACACTATCATCCGTTGAGATGTGATCCAGAACATAGGAGGGACGCTCAGTAGTTTGTAGTTGGTCCCCATCTCCCCCCTCCCCTCTATCACCTTATCACCCCACTAGCCTTTGCAACCTCTCTACCACCTACTCCATCTCTCTCCCTCTCCTCTCTACGTCCTCCGGTAATCCATTGCGCCGGTAAAGCGACCATCGGATCAGCGTCTTCTTCCGAATGCGTCGGAGGCTGTACCGCACAACAACAACTTCTCCCACCAATTTCTAATGCGATTCCTACGAGTGAGTATTATATCTTTTATACACACATATATATATATATATATTTGTACGTTCGCTTCTCTTTACAATAGTTTCTATATTATTGTAGCGCGTTTCATTCTTTCCTTGGCACATCTTCATCAATTGCTGCCAGCTACCTGCGTGATGACGCACAGGTGACGCGCAGGTGACCAACGTTAAATGCTTCTCACACTTCCATCCTATCTCTTTACGCTTGTACAAATGTTTCATGTTTTTTTATTTTTATTGTTTCTCAATGTAACGTCTTCTTGCACGAGATTTTTTTTTTTTAAGATCTTTTCACCGCAGAGAAAGAAAAGAGAATATTCGTAATATTAATTCAATCATTATTCGATTTTTAACTGTAGAAAATGCTACTTGAACTATTTTTTAGAACTAGTCGGTGTACAACAATATTATTTTTTGTGTTACTAACAAATGGAACAAAATGGCACTCTGCTCACGCGCGCACTTAAATAGCGCTTGTTTCTTTTTTTTTTTTCTTTCCACATGGATTGTCTACAATCGTATCTTTTCGTATCATTGGATATATCTTTTTTGTTTCTTTTTTTTTTTAGCATGCCGTATACATAAATATGTATGTATCTATTGTCTTTCTTATTCTTTTTCCTCAATACTTTCTTTTTCGAAAGGACAAACTACCTGCAGTTCTTTAAGCATTCACAAATGTTTTTAACACTGATTCTTTGTCAAAATACAGAACCTTTTGAAATGTAACGATAATGAAGTTTTGGTTTGTTAAGTCACTAATTGTTTGACCACAAAGGCTCTCGGAATAATTGAATAGATCAAAAAGATCAGAGTTGTTTTCATTGTCTGTCTTATCGATTAGACTAAGCTGGCCTGTGGCCAACTATTAACTGTAGGTTTCTCTCAAACACGAAAAAATAATCTTGCCAACAACAACGTTCAGGTAACAAAAAAAAACCGAGCTGATTTTCGCTCGAGAACGTGTCAAGTTCCATTAACGCGGGTCGGTCTTTCTGTAATGTTCTTCAAAGTAAAGGGAACCACCTCGAACTCTCACTTGATCTCTAGACAATTCACTCTCGGTACACTAACGGCAGTTTTGCGTTGCTGCTTGATTCCGATTCCGATTCGCAGCCGCGGCTGCGAGACCGCAGATTCTAGGATCTATCGGCGGCAGATGTGTGTTTCGCCGCCGATAGACACATCGCGCGAAACCGTCAACTGCTATTACTTTTAGTACGATCCGACTCAGACTCCTCCGTCTCCGAAAGCATCGTTCACTGACGCGAAGCGAGGGCGTACAGGTACTTGAAATACAAACGGACCCACGGAGGTGGGTCCAATCTGATGGGGTTCCCTTTAAGAATCAGGTTAGACCGGCCGAACCTGCTTCTCTGCCTTCTCGTCTCCAGTTCGCGGTTGTGTACCGGCCCCGTGCGTACCTACTCCTTCTCTCAGGTTGCCCCAATCTCCTTCCGCGTAGTAGGTAGGCACTTACCTACCTACTTCCCGCCGCCACCATCTTCGGCATCTCTCGCTGTTCCTCTTCGTTTCTCTCTTCTTCTTTCTAACAACCAGTCTTGTTCCTTACTCGCAAGCATCCTCCGCGTCTCCGTTATTGACGGGAGCGGACCGAGAGAGAGAGAGAGAGAAAGAGAGAGAGATGAGTACGCAAGAGAGAAAGAGAAAGAAAGAAAGAGAAAGAGAATGAAAGACGAAAGAAAAAGGAGAGAGTGAGAACCGGCACCGTTCTGTGTGTTCACTCTCGATGGTTCGGCTTCCTCGTTACGTCTATTATTATACCTGTCTATCCGTCAGAGCAGTGCCCGCGAGCTGAATTCCAGTTTTACGCGCGCGCCCTCCTCCACGCTCGCGCACTTCTCGCGCGATGTGGTAGTAGTAGGAGTAGATGGGTGAGTCGGGAGAGAAGAGCGAACTAACTGGTTTTGCTAACATCCACCTGGGCGAGACCGCGCGTTGCGAGGACGTAGAATTCGCGGGATCAGACTGGTTGACCGACATCCCGCGCGCGAATCCTTGCCCAGCGAAAAGTGAATAACGTTTCGAACCTGCCTGGTCGCGCGCGGGTTCCGGTTTTCCGCTTGCGGGACCACGCGATCGAGGCAGCACGTGAACCTTCGCTTTTTGAACAACGAGTCACGTGCGAGAAGAGCGTCTTTTCGACTCGCTTTTATTTATGTCTAGGTCAATCTACCTGCTGTGCGAAAATACCACAGACGTTCCGAGACTAATTTCGAGAGATTTCGGGGTCTATTCTATCGTGTACCTGGACGATACGTGCTGAGATTTCGTTTTCTTGTCGAAGATTTCGAAAGTTTTTTTCCAATGGTTATCGTTTCCTGCCGTTTGACTCCCCATTTTCCCTTCGTGCGTGCACTTTGCTGCGCAATACACATTCGTGCAGCAAGTGCGTGTATGCATTCTATTACGTGCATCTGCAAACTCCTCATTTGAGTCGCAACAGAACAGAAAGAACTAACAATAGTAATTTACTAAACGTTAATAATTATAATTCATCAATAATAAAAACGTTAGTAATTATCATAAGTTTGAAAAAATATTTGCGAAAATTCCGCGCGTTGCTCGCACGTTGTGTATCTTTTCTTAAAATTGCAATGTGTTTCTTTTGTTTGCAGGTCGTTCTTGCCCGATGTTTTCCTCCGAATAATGATGTGCCATATAATAAGATTGAACAATCTGTGATACCCGATACTAACGTTGGCTAGACATCTAGTCGAAGACTGGATCAGACTGGAATGTTCGTCAGGCCAAACTGGAATTTTCGAGATTCTTTTCTGTGCTTTACCTTCGATCACTAAGAATTAATCGCGATACGACATTGTCGCAACACGCATTGCGAAGAAAAGCAAAAGTCGATGGCGGTAACTTGGTCCCTCCGTCGCATCGAACTGCAGAACCGTTTACCGCGATTTCTGGAGAACGAACCCGAAAAAGCAATCCAGGCTTGAAGCAAAAAACTGTTTTGCGGATTTCACACGATAGATAAGATAATTTGGTAGACGGAACCATCGAAGAATGTCGACGTGCACCGACGAGGCCGACAACGCACCATTGCACATGCAGGAGACATTATCTCCGGTCAGTCTCAAGTTTTCGGTTTCAACTATATTTTCAGACAGATTAGGTCTAATTATCTAACACACTGTTTTCACTAACTAATTTCATAAAACTAACACAAATCTACAGCTTTCGAGAATAATAAGAGGGTCGATTATGGGTCTTCCGCTTGGTGGCTATGCTGTGAGTACTAATCCGACAACTTACTGACAATTTTTTTTACATATATATTTTATCGCAAAATATATAACAATGGATATGTCAAGGTAATTGTATCGTTTTGATTATTTTATCATGCAACTTACAAATTTTGTTTTTTTTTTTTCTATATGAAAACTTCGTGACTTGCATGCGGTGGATTATCGAGATTTTGAAAGCTAACGTGCAATTGAACTACGAATGTACACATATAATTCGTGACTTTGCTTATATACTTGGCTTGAAAACAAAGATTACCCCAGTCATCGAATCTGTAAACAGAAAAGCAATGTATACGACAGACGATACGGTCCTTAGAATGAGTTGTTGTTACGGCGTTGCTGTTAATACATCGGTATCTCGAAAAATAGAATCTTGAAACTACGAGAATAAACGAGAAAAATCGAATATGTTTATGTGATCGCGAATCACGGCCAATCGGAATCTGTGTAACCGTGTGTCGTTTTGTGTTACTTAAACTCGTGTGTGCGCGCGCTTATTCTAGAAAATAGAAGAACTCTACGAGATCTCTTTGTTTGTTTCAATTGTATGTAAGAAACGTTAACGTAACTTCTTCTGAAATTGTGTACACGATATAAAAACAATAATGTCGAGTGAACTAAAGCTCTTCCATTTTATGGATCTTTCTGTCACAATCAAGGATCAAATCGAGGATGAAATCAACGATGAAATCGATTTTACGGTAATTAAAGTGTCTAAAAATTATTTTATCAATTTTTCTTTAATTTTTATTCTACGTCTCTCTGGCATGACACGTTAACTGGATTATCTGATGCATTTTTCAAATAATTTTTTTATGTTTGTATGTGTATTTTTATATATATTATTTTTTACATATTCTTTATACAAGAACAATGTGATTTTCTATATTTTTTTTTATGAATAGTGAGTTTACTTCGTTTATTTTATGTATTATGTATCTTTAATCTCTTGACTGCGAAAAGTCACACACATCGTCATACAAAACGGGTTTTGCGAAAATAATAGATATCGACACGTATGAAGCCTATAGATATGTAAAGCGCAGTGTCGAAGTAAAAAGTGATAAGGTCAGTGTCCCAAAAAGTCGCTTGTATGAGCGAATTCAATACATACTAACGAAGAAGAAAATATACAAACGCAACTAATAAATTTTAATAAAAAAGTAAAAAAATAAAACAAAAGATTGAAATAAAATGAAATAGAATAAAACTGATAAATCTTTCGAAATTCTTTTTTATAAAAATAATATAATTGTTTGAAATACGTGTGTGTGTGTGTGAGATTCTGAAGAAAACTCATTTTCTCTTGTGATAATTTTGAAGAAATTGAAATGAAGAGATCATTCTGAGATCGCAAATGCCGGAGAGTTTATACATTTTTTGTCTTTGTCATTTGTTCACGTCACAGAATCTTTTTGACTCTGTGGAATGCATTTCAGTTCATCGATGTAAGAAGTTCGAAAAATCCGCAGGAAATGTCACAATGGAAAAGGAAAAGAACTAATGTTCTTTAATCCCACGTTTCCTGCCGCCGGGTTTTTCCAAGGTATTGCGGTTTTGTGCTCAAAGCGTCTATTGCTGTTCTCTGTAGTCACCTCAGTAGGTATATGTTTCGTCCAAAAAGATACTTTAAATGTAGAAAAATAGTTTTTGAATTCCTTCGGCTTTGGACATGTAACGATCTCAAATTTTAGTAATGCAAAATTTTTTCATAAAGTAGTAGTAGTAGTAGTAGTAATAGTAGACGTAGCAATAGTAGTAGTAATAACAGTAGTAAAGTAGTAAAAGTAGTAGTTTGTTTCTACTTTTGTGTCTAGACTGTGCAGCGAGTCGAGCTTGATCTGAATGTGTGACACGATATCATCGCGCTTTTTACAAAAGAGAGAGTGTGTGTGTGTCAATGGTGAGTGAGTGAGTGAGAATGAGAGAGAGAAAGAGAGAGAGAGAGAGAGAGAGATTTTCAACGACATCGAAAAAGACAGAATAAAAAAAATACATATATAATGTTTGAGCTTTTTCTCTGCATTAAAAGCAGACAGGCCATATTCCTTATCAAATCCAGAAATTCTTTTATTCGGGAGAGAAGCTAGGTATGTTAGGTATCCGCTCGTCCCGTCCTGCATGTATATATACGCACACACGTAGGTATCTACCGTGGACAAGAGATCTGCCGTGGAGCCGATGACTCTTCAGATTTCTCGTACCTGACGGTTAAACGAAGGGAACCTTCGACGATGATCGCGCCGTTCATTATGGAGATAAGAAGTAAAGGCTCTTTAATAGAATTCCGAGCGACTGGTTATTTTGTATCTTCATTAACTTTTTCGTTAACCGATTCGTTATTGGGCGGCAAACTAAAGAAATAAAAAAAAAGGGAGGAAAAGAGATGGAAGGAATCGACCTGTGATTCGTGGGCGCTCGTCTTTTCTCGATTCGAATGACTCATACCGATCGCAAAAACGAAATTGAAAGCGTGTAAAAAAAAATAAATATATATACATACATATATTCAAAAGAAATGACAGAGATATCGAAATACTTGCGAAACACACACACGCATACACACACACACACAGGCAACAAAAAAGAAGTCGCTTGATAAGTAATCAACGATGACGTTAATTGAATAAGCGTGTGACCCCGATGTGTACATGTGAAATCAACTTATATTCTGGCCTTTACAAGTAATTTGTGCAAAAGTCAAGTTTTACAACGAAAACAGTCTGGAGATTACATAATATTTAATTATGTCATTTAATTTCAACCTTTTCACTATAGAAAGTATGTCCGAACAGATTTGTGTAAGTTCACGTATTCGTACTTGAATAATTAATTTTACATTAATTTTATTCAACCGGAATAAAATAATTTACTTGTCAACAAGAAACTAGCAAGTAAAGATACGATAACGAACAATAAGGTTTAACGATAACAAAAAGCGATCTCATGTATCTAACGATTCCGCGTACCCGCGTTGCGCGCAACTATGTGCGACGCCATGATTGGCAACAAGTTGCAAAAGGGGGATGTCCGCGCGCAGTTTGCACCGTAGCGGAACGGATAAGAAACGAGGGAGTTCGAGAGCATCCGCGAGTTTCAGCCGTGGACGGACTGGAGTATTCGACCGACGGACGGACACGTCTAGACTGCTCTCACGATCCGCGGACCAGCCACGGCCAATTAACTGTTATTATGAGGGATTTCTTGCGTGTAAACAGAACGCCGCAGCATCCCAAACGAGTTGGCTCGCGATCCGTAAGATTCGCAGTAATTCGTTTCGAGCTATACTCGCGCGAAATCGCGAAACGTTTCGTCTCGTTTGGAAAGTGCTTGCTTTGAATGGCGCCGTTGATGCGCGCGATCCATCGTTTTTCTGGAGGAATTTGTTTGCTGAAACAATGTTCCTCTTGAATGACGATTTATTTAATTGTAAACATTTAAGCAATAAAAGATTTTGCTGGCTTCTTATGTTACACGTTTTCATATAAATACCTTTTTACATCAAATTGCACTAAAGTCTAAAACTTCCATACACAAA
>QVNV01010669.1:0-15886 GCA_014825455.1 Pseudomyrmex pallidus | reverse complement strand
TTATATACTACGCAATTCGCGAGAAAAAAAAACCGCTTGAGAAAAATGTGTTTGCCGTCTTATTTTCGACGTTCGTTTAAATAAAAGACGAGTTGGGGAGAGTTTTCTGTCGCAATATCTCGCAAAACACACAAAATATAGAGTTACTGTTATCTGCGCGTTTTTCAAAAGTCTTTTTTCGCGATGAAAACTCGTGCGGAAGAATTCGAGAAATTCTCCAAACTGCAACTGCGACCTGATATTCGCTCGAATTTAGCAGAGAGAAAATGGAAGAGGGAGTCTCTCAGTAGGTCGACATCAGTAAATTCCTTTTTCTCATTGTTCTCTTTCTTCTCTTCTCTCTTTTCCGCATTTTGTACATCTTCCTTTCTTTCTCTCTCTCTCTCATTATTATTATTTATCCCTTTAATTTGTGCTCAAGCGCCGACGATATCTCACCGCGGGACGTGGCGCGTATGAAGCGTGCCCATAATTCGTCGCGATCCGACAATATAGCCCGTCGGGCTCAAGCGCGATCTTTTAAATTAAACCCATTAGATCCCGTGGCATTATTACCGGAGGCCTGATACTTCCGCGAGGCTCCATAAAACTTCGCGAATTAACTCGACGGCGGTGGTTACAACGAAAAGAGATGAGACCGCGCACACTTGGCGCTGGCTGGTCAGTTTTTAAAACCACGTATGCATTTCAATGAACGTTGATACAACACAGATATTTTTTTTTCGTTACGTGAAATTAATTCGAGAGTTAATTAGTCGAGATGTACTCGACATCAAAAGGGATTAAAACATTTAATTTTTTGAATGTAACTGAAATAACGCGAGAAAATAGTTCTTATAAACTACAACAATATTTAAAATCGGTATTTCGCACATAACGACTTTTCGTTATCGCTTGCACGTGGGATTTCGTAACGGTGTGTTTTTCACACTCGACTGCGAAACTCGACGGCGAGAAGAGACATAAAAATTAAGTCAGTTAGACGGCAGGTGCCAGAACGACTTCTATACGTCGTCGGTGAATTAGCATCAATAAAACCGAAGACTGCCGTTGGTTATCGAGTTGGCTAATTATGATCCTTTTTCTTTTTCGCGCAAACTCTTTCTTTGATAAATCAGAATTCTCCTGCTCGGAATAACGAGCATAAAATTATGAGTTATTTGCCTCGCACGATCGCAGAATCGATCCGATTTCTCTCGCTCTTTCTCTCGCCGCTTTTCTCTCTTTTGTGAGCGCGTCCTCTTTTTAATTGAATCGGATTATGGAAACGCGTCGAGCATTTCAGACGCCGCGCTACGGCAAATGTCAATAATCTTAAGTGGCCATGAGAAGCGGGATTATTTGAAATTCATCGGATTAGTAGAAATCCTTGCGGAAAGCAACGGCATAGGAGGGGGTGGGCCCCGGCTTTTTCTCGCAAATCGCGAATGCGGGAGAATCGCGATCGCGAGGAGGAATAATGGAAGAGAGAAAAAGAGAAAGAGAGAGCTACCGTCGTCGTATATCGCATCTGCATCCAGCGCGCGCTGTGCATCTATACCACCCATATAACTCTACTTGCCGATATTGTATATATTCGGCTTTTGTGGCAAAAAAGGGAGGGGGGTAACAATATACATATATATTCGGATCCCTATCACAGAGAATAATGGAGAGATGCCACGCGATATTTCAGTTTTTACAAAAAGAGTGATATTTTTGAAGTTTCCAACCCCTCGAGAGGGAATATTTCGGAGTTTTTTTGTTTTTTTTTTTTTTTTCTGTAAAACGATGCAATATTCGGCCTCGCGCGTTGTGTGTCTTGTTTGCCAGCTTTTTTTCCAAAAGCTGAATGAACGAGGAAAAGAAAAATAACACCGCGCGCTCCCGCTGAAGAATTAGACAAGCGAGCCAGAGTTCATCCCTCCCGATACATATCCGTTCCAAGTTTTTATCCTCTTTCGTCAAGTAAAACCAACTTTGTCTGAAATAAATTTCGATCGCTGACACAAATGTCCAAGAAGTAGTCCGTTAAGTAACAACGAGGCGCTTTACACATTGGTGGGAAAAAAAATCGATTCCGAAGTTTGGCAAGAAGTTTATAAACGTACGTACGTAACATACACACACCGCGGCGGTGCGTGACAGGCAATATATAACGAACGAGTTTAACGATCGATGTTGGTTTTTTTTTTTATAAGTACTCGCATTGTGTGTATACGTACGTACGTCGCAATTCTAATTCGCAACAACCGAAAACAAGGTTAATGTGATTGCCGTAATTTCAACGCGTTTCTCGCAGACAGCCGCAAAGGGATAGTCAATCGCGAAACGCTAACTCGCGGAGTTGTTACATAAATTAAAGGACGGTTGTGTCATTGGCTCGAACCCAAACGCCACGCTAACTCTCTCCGTATCGTATCTGCCCGCGTATGTCTTTGTTACGATTCAAGTGTGGTTCAACGTCGATACGTCGATATTCATTGCGCGAACGTGCGTGTCGTTGGTTAGAAAATATGAATGCTTCGAGCCGCGTCGACGATAATCTTGAAGAGAAACGTCGATACTTTGCATTCATGTCTTAAACTTGTCCATTCATTCAGAGTCTGTAACAAAACGTGTGTGTGACTTACAAGTTGACGAGTGTGCGCGCGCGCGTGTATCAAGTTCCAAAGTGTAAAATGACGATGTTAATAATTCAACGAGATTGAAGTTACCCCGCAAAATTTTAAATTTAATGTCTTCGTCCCTTCGTCCGATCGAACGTAACACTTGCGTACTAGTAGCTTTGCGAATACGAAAAGTGAGATACGGACGACGTCGAGTCGCCGCTGTCTAAAGGGGGTTAATATCCCTCTTTATCCGCGATCGTCGTAACAAAAGATCGGGACGAACTCGTTTGCTTGCAGCGCGAGCACTCGAAGGAAACGCGCGTAAAACTCAGAGGAATTCGCGGCACGAATCGCGACAATCGATCGCCACCACGACGACGACGGTATGGCACCTCGGTCGGGTGCCTCTCACCGCGTGCGCCATTCTCCGAAAAAACAAGAAGAAAAGGAAGCGTCAGGTTGTCCAGGCTGTTCGCAAAAGACACAGTTTATCCTGTTTATTCTTCTTTTTTCTAAACGAAAAAGAACGCGATGTGTACAATGCGCGCGTTGAGCGTCGCGGCGCAGCGCGGCGGGATTCAAAATGTGCCGATTGTATCTGTTGGTGCCAGTGACCCCCTATTGATTCCACGCTCAGCGAAGCACAGACCAGACCCCTTCTCTCTCTCTCTCGTTCCCGCTCTCCTCTCGGCACCCTCTCTCGACCTCGCTCTCGCTCTCTTTCTTCCTCCCTTTTCTCTCGCCTCCCGCTCGCTCTCTTTCGCTCCCCCTTTCGCCGTCCTCCCTTTTCCTCGTGTTCGACCACCCTTCGTGTGCGCGCCCGCCCGTCCGCTCACCCACCTACCCCTCTCTTACACGCGATATACCGCCTGTAGCCAATGTCCCACGCGAGCGAGCGAGCTCAACATCGGGAGTTTCACTCTGTTAGAGAATAGCTCCCAACCGACTAACTAACCGACCAACCTGGGCGAAAATAATTTTACCTTCGTCACGAAGGGGCACCGTACAAAATGCGGAGAGCCTACGACCGTACTCGGTCTTCCACACATTGGCTTAAGGCGGCCGCGCTGTGCTTCTCTCGCCGCACAATAAAGGTGGAATTATTAACGAGTGGGGATTTTTTTTTTTTTGCGCGCGCGTTAGGTTGTACTCTCGCTTCTCGCGAGAGAGTGACAAAACTTTACAGATTGAAACTCCTAAGAGGATTCTGTGTAAAAAAAAAAAAAGATGACATACAATACAGCACTCAACGCGGCGAGTTTCGGTCGTTTTGTCGATATCTCTCGGAAAGAATACGTTCTCGCGGCGTTTCTCCTCGGAAGCCGTTAATTTCACTATCGAGTCAGCTCACGGCGCTCGCGCGCCGATAGCAGAAGGAGCACGCTTTTAAATGTACGGAATGCTCTCGGAAATAAATGGACCGGCTTAAAGAGACCGCGTATTTCTCCGTGGTTATTTCCCGATACGCATAATGGATTGGCGACGCGATCTTGTTTTCGCGATCTCTTGAAATTCGTTCATGAATTTTAGATACCGTCAAGATGACGGTATCCGGCGATCGAAAAAGCTTCTTTATTATTTGCACACCACTAATAAGATCGAAAATAATGTATGTTGTGAGCTCTCGAGGCAAACAGAGTTAGTCAGAGTTAATATTAACTAAGTCACTTCGATCGCAATCTTCTCGCTTTTACCACGTACGTCTCGTATTCTCTTCGAGGGAAATTTGCTTCCGCGCGATATAGAGAAAGCGCGCGCGACCCCCGCGATAGAGCTCGCAAAACAGGAGCAAGTCGATATATAATACAGCCCCGCTGTAGTTTCAGTGAAAATCGCACGAAGAGTTACTAGGACAAGCCGGTCTATACATATGCCATTGTCCACCTCCCCGTCCCCTCATCGGCGTTCCTCTCTCTTGTTATTCCGAACCGCCGCCGTTAAACTGCAGATCGTAGATTAACCACCACCACCACCACCAGCCGGAACCTACGTTGAAAACGCGGAGAATGAAACCATTCATGGAAACGCATTCCCATATTTTTGAGAAAACTGTGCACGCGCGCTTGGATCTTTATTACGGCAACCTATTGGTCTATAAATTTGCGGACTTGTTCGACCGCGCGGGTTCTGCTTCTTTATTAGATGACCACCTTTTTAGCGATTCCGCCGGGAGTAGCTTTTATATAATCCCCGACATATGTGTGTCGGGGAGTTGAAGTTTTGTAAGGAAGTGATAAAACACAAAAGACTTCGTTCGTTAAGAATGCAATGTTAGAATTTAAATGCGGACGTGACGTCTCAACGTGATGGGAGAAAAGGATGATGATGATGATTGTGTCTCAACGTGTTTAACGTTACTCTTCTTCCTTTCCGAATGGGTGTGATTAACACATCTCGTCATTGTGTGCGAGATGAAAGATTTATGAGAGGTTTTTCTCGCTGTGTGTGTGTGTGTGTGTGTGTGTGTTACAGAAGAAGACACCGGCGGTAGCCAACCCGACGCGGGTTGTTCATCCCCCGTTCTCTCTCGCGTCCAAGTGGGCGCGAGCATACTTTTATCACTGTCGAGGAACGGAATGCTCCTCCGTAGTTGTGCACGTGTGCGCGCATAAGAGATCCGGATTCTCTATAGCACGAATTACACGCTATTTGGGCCAACGTGCTACGCTGTTCGCGTGCTTCCGTAATTCCGGTTTGTTTCGCGCTGCACACAGTCGTCCGCAGAGAAGCCAATTCCTTCTGCCGAGTCACGAAAATTACGTCGGAATTCATACGGGAGGGCGCAGATATTGCATGACAAATTGCGTCTTTGTGCGGCGATATGCATTTTTCTCTACTTTACTTATTCCACGTTTACTTTATACGGTCGCGGTTGTGTGTGTGTGTGTGCGCGCGCGCGTGCAGAGCTATTTGCAAAATAAATCACACACGCCTGTTCTTAACGACGCGCGCGCGCGGCGAGATTTGCGCGAATTGCGAATTTAAAACTTGCGGAGGTCCGAGTTTTGTCGCTATCTTTCGTTTTTACGATTCTTTTTGCAGTTGTTTGATTTTTTTTATTGTATACATATTTTCATACACAAACTCTTTGTACAGAATATTTTTATATTTTCAATAAAATTTTTTGTCTACGTGTATCTCTTTACGTGCCTCTTTAATGGTGTGTTTGGCACACATCTTTGCTGATTTCCGCGTACTCTTTTTCTGTGCATTAAAAATCGCCAACAGCAAGCGGCTATTATATTTTCAATAGAAAACTTTCGAAGAACGCGCTACGAGACACGTGTGTGTGTTAACTAACTGACGAAATAAATCCACGTGGCAGTCTCATCGGCTCTCGGAAGGTGCCACGTGTGAAAATCGGAAATACGTTTGCATGTCGAACGCGAGAGAGGATAAATCGAGTTCAGTTATGCGAAACTAATAACGCCGCATGCCAGTGTTCCCTTCCCGCTCGGCGTTTCCCTCCAAACCGCCGCTCTGTTCCTTGCACAACTACGTGCTTCCGCAGCGAAGTCGATATATCGTCCGCCGAGTCGAGTTTATAATTACTAACTCGGTTTTCGTTCGTAATTCACCGATGATTCATGCGAGACCCGAATTAAAGCCGCGTGACCATCGATGACTCACACAAATGTCTCTCCGCACCCTCTTCGGTGTGATAAATCAGAACGATACGTTCCCCCTCCGAAATTCTGGACGCACGCTTGTTGCAATGCCACTCTCGATCGAGGGTTTGAGAAGATCTACTTCCGACTACCCTCCGTTCTTATCTCTCTATCTCGCTTCTCGTTCATTTGTCAAAATCAACGATTTGTTTCACATTTTGTTTCGAGAACGCAATATGCTTTTGTAGATTATTTATGTCCTTCGCAACAGAAGAGAAATATGGCGCGGATTCGCGTCTCCTCGCGTGCAAATTTAAACGCGCGAACGGGAGCTCCCAGACGGGCGCGACGTCGCCCATGGAATTTTCATAAGTCTTCGTCAGCGGAAAAGTGGTGTTAATTAAAAGCGCAAAGTTCATCGCGGAAACGCGCCGTGCACTCTTCCCCCGAGACTTTGCTTATTCGGTGAGAAAGAGAGAAGGAGTTTACTGCATAACAATAAATTCGACGACGGAAAGTTCGCTGACGAGCGTTCGGGTCGCGGGGGCCTACAGCGGGGGTGGTAATAACTCGAGTTTCGGAATAATTGTTTGTGTTCTCTCGCGAGAGAATTCTCCGCGCGAGAAGAGAACGAACTTCCGGTTCTTGAAACGCGAAGTGTGTGTGTGTGTGCGCACACACACATACTCGTCGTCAAATGAAAGAAATTTTCGGGATACACGAAAAGTGGTGTTGTCGCACGGACCGGGGAATAATTAACTCTCTTGCGCGAGCGACGGAAACACCTCTCGGAACTGTTGTTTCGCGCGAGAATACATAAACCGGTGAAATTTGCTGAAAATTCTCGCGACCGAGTTTGTAATGGATTTTATAAGAATATATTAAAGAGCGCACGCGTTTGTATATTATTAAAACACAAAAACCCGAAGAACTCGCGAGAATAGAGAAGTTGAAAGAAAATGATACACCGAGAGAGAAAAAATATACATCTTCAATTTTTTTAAGTACCGGCAACACATTGTTTCGCAAAGTGTTGGGGCGCATAGTGTAGCTGTACGCGTAACGATCTAACAGTTCATTTTGATAATAGCAGACATGTGAGAAAAGTCAACGGCTCGCTCGAGCGTATCGCTCACCATCTCTCTCTGAGTGTGTGTGTGTGTGTGTTTTTGCAGTCTGCGTGTACACCATTGACCTAACTCGTCGTCCTGCCGCATTCCCGTGTGCACGATGCTTCAACCCTTTGAACGTATGAAGTATAACTGAAGTACAACACTTCCGCGGTGTCGCCGGAGTATGAGTGGCGACGCGGTTGAGTGGCGCGTTGTTTCTCGCGCGAGAGTACGACCTCGTTAGAACCGACGAAAAAGCGCGAGATTTTTCGTCCACGTATATTTTTCGCACGAGTGGCTCGAAATCGTCGCCCGGCTAAGATACGTGCGCGGTGACGTCTTTAGATATTATCCCCCCTCCCTCAAAGCGGTTTTTTTCCCCTTATCGAGACTTTTTAACGTGCGCGCAAATCGATCGCACGTTTTGCACACAACACGTGTGTTTGGATATCTTGATTCCCTCTACAAGGTTCGTATTAAAGCCTCATTTTGAAGCAAGGTCGCGATCCGAGAAGATTTCGTTGATTACGTGTCAAGAACGTGCTTCAGCGCAGAAATTATTTTTAACATTCGCGTAATACAGGTGTTGATTAAAATTTACGATTAAAAGAAGACCCTACAAATTAGAATATAAGAGACCTCAAAAATTAGAACTTATCATCAACAGCAAGATAGATATATACTGGATTGTATTTCAATTATAATTTGATGCAACGATAACTTTTACACCTCCTTGAAAATTGGACGCTCGAAAATATCCGCTTGTTTCTCCGACACCAATTAAACCTTGTGCACCACTCGTGATTCCTTCCCTTTGCAAAAAGATAAATCTCTGTACTTATAAATCACACGTTAATTTCTCCGCACAATTATGTAATATTAAACGGAGCGTATTTTAAAGAAGATTATCTCCTCTAAGATTAACAATTCGAAAGAAAAACCCACAATAAAACGCGCGTTGAAATTTCAAAGAATAAATATATCCGACAAAAAAAAAACTTTACGTCAAACGTTTCTTGAAATACGCTCTTTACCTATACAAAACAGCAAAATTTCCGTATTTTATCTCGCCGTCAGCGTCTAACGCACCGCGAAATTCTTTCTTCGTGCCCGCAGAATGGACATCCTGCTCCGGGACATGAACGCGCCGTGGCGATGACAAGCCTGATCTTGGAGAACGCGGACTTGAATCGACTCTTTCCGAAATGCCGGCCTAGGGGCGGCCCACCCCCGGCCCCGGGGGCCTCCACGCAGAGCAGCCAGCAGCCGCATGACAGCCCCTGCCAGACGGAGGCCACCGCTATCACCACCATCGCCACCGCCGCAACAGCCGCTGTCACTATCGCCTCTACGAACACGTCGACGAGCGTCTCCGCGATATCGGACGACATGATCGACCTCGAGCGCGACACCCCCGACAGGCAAGTTAAACCGATTTAACCGGGCGAGGCGATCGAGATAATCAAAAGAAGGGAGGAAAAGGAAAAATCGCAGAAAAAAAACCGAATCCGATATTCCTTGATCGATTTAGATCCAATATTGCGATAAAAGATTTAATTCAATGTTCATTAAAGCACAGCCACGAGATTGGCACGTGTAATAAAAGCAAAGTCGCAAAAAACAGAAAGTTGTTTGTTTTATAAATAAAACAATGTATGTAATGTCACAACGTATATAAATTGCAATTTTAAAACAATTTATATACAATTGCAAACTTTTGCCGCAGTGAATTTTTTTTTCGTTATGTTATTTTATTGTTGCGCTGTTCAACGTGCGGACTATTAACGACACGACTTTATTATTTTACGTGTCTGGTTGTTTGGTTTTCTTTTTTATCTTACAATTATTCTTCTTAACATCTCTCATGGAGAAATGTGAGATGGAGCTTAATTGCTTAATGGAGGAGCTAGACGGAGCACAGGTGTACAAGATGAAAATAAAACGCCGTCCTGAGAAAAATTCAGGACGGAGCTTGAATTTACGAGCACGCAAAGTGTTGTTCTCGTTATTACATATTTCGCGAGTAATACAATATTCACGCGAGCCACATTTAAAATATTTCAAATTTATGCCGGGAGGTAAAAGACAATCGTGCGCAACCGTCAAGCTCCTCTCTCAGTAGTTACAATGCAACAGCATATGTGTGTAGTACACGCTCCGCCGCAATCAATGGTACGCGAAAATACTAACTTTGTATTTTTTTTGTTTCTTTTTGTTCTTTTTCGTTTTTTTCTTTTTTTTTATTTGTGTTACACACTTTTTAACAATTGCCGATTGTTAAGAGTGTCAAGTTGCGTTCGTAGGTATAGAAAACGAGCGAATGGCAGAAAAAAATCAGGTTCGCTGTCCCGTAGGACGGCGAGCGTGGTGTCCGGCTTTACGGTCGAGGGCCAACTGCCGCCGCACGCCACGAAGCCGCTTTCGTCGAGCTCGTCTTCGGCGTCGGGACGTAGCGAGGACGCGCCGCAGTATGGCAGCCTGCCGGGCAGCGATCATCAGGGACAATCGCAGCAGGACGACAGCGGACCCGAGGAGAGCCCCGTGTACATTCTCACCTCGGCCAAGGGAGGGCCCAGCTACAAACTTCGGGATTCGAGGTAACTGATCGTCATCGCGTCCGTCCCACGGACATGCGTAACACGGTCTTGCGTTCTCTCAAATATATTGACTCCTCGATGTGTGCTTTTCTCATCAGCGGGAAAAAAAAAACAAACTTTGTACTCGCTAGTATTATGTCGGCACATCAGTCGTGAAAAAATTGAATGCGTCAAGAGATTAAGAGAATAAATGATTAAAAGTCTGAAAAAAAAGAAGATCAAAAGATCTTAAAGAGAGAAATAAAGATTATAAAATTATCGAGTCAAGCGGCCAAAAAGAGATCCGAGAGCAAGCAATAAAACCGGAGACCTTCGAGATACGGGAGACACTTGTGCACACAAACCGCGCGTTACCATTCCCGTGTGTATCTCTCACAACGTCGAAACCCGAGGCGTACCGCGCGTTTGCGATGAAAACGCTCATCGGTTGAGACGGATGAAAGCCCATTTGATGTTTGGTCTTTATGTATCTGTCCGTCAGTGGACATGAGCGGTCTAGTTTCGATAGCCGATACCGTCAGGTTTCACAACCCGACTGTTGGCTCGACAAGTATCTCTCTTTCTCTCTCCCCCGCTCGTCGTCTACATGTATATTCAACGGGGCGTTAATTTCAAGCTTAATACCGGCGATATACTCGCGAGCGGAAATGTCACTCAAATACCAAGCTTCTCTCCCTCGCCTGCCATTAACGCGTTGCGAGAAGAGGTGCCCGAGATATACATAGGTGTAGCAAACAAGTCAATGGACTCTCGCGACAACGTAGAATAATCCGCTTGGCAAACATTTTTCTTCCTCACGAGTCGCGTTTCGCGACTTTTCCTCGTTACTGATAAAAGTCGCGTGCTCTTCCGCGCGTCGCGCACGTGTTTTTCACCGGGCGCGGCATTCGAGCTGCGCTCCGGCTTTAGACGATCCCCTCGGTCACACACTAGAGCCGGTTGTGGTCACGCGTAATCTTTCTGCTCGTTACAAGCGTGACAATATTATCCCGTGGCATATCTCTCTCGTGTATCTCTTCTCTCGAATTCTCTCTGCTGTCGCAAACAAGTGCGAATTTGAATATGTTCAGACTTTTATACGCACACGACGAGTTGTTTGAGTTTAGACAAGTAAACATCGTTGTATGAATTGATAATTTCTAATTATACTTTTCTAAGAATTCTATTATTGTTACCGTTGCAATCGACACATTGATAATTCGAGCGACTCGTTTTATCGACACATTGACAATCGGCGGATGTGTGCGGGTGCCGTTTATTTTCGGATACACAAACGTTCGATCGGAATTCGCAGAGTTGGTTTCTAAGCGCGAGAGCACGGGTGTATAATTATTTCAAATCGCTCGCGAACGTGTCGGGAGTTTATACATGTTTGATGTGGAAAATAATAATAGTAAGTCTTTATTTCTCGATTTTTGCCCGAAATAACGCAAACGTCAATATGATATCATGCACAAGTCCAATTTTAAATGTGTATATACGTATAATTTCAAATTTATCGTCTTCGTATTTTACGCGACTGTTGTACAATACCAGAGCAGATATTTCCGTGCGTTTATTTTATAATATACGTAATGTACGCAATATTTTAAATTTACACTGTACGATATTTTTGTTTGCTCTCATTCGCGCGTTGTAAAGAGTCACAACTTATCAATAATCCGTTTCCCGCAATGTTAGTTTTGCCAGTCGACGAGATAAGGCCGGGAGAGAGTTTGTCTGTTTGAGAAATGACGATGAGAGCGCATCCAGATGGTCGGCGCGAGAGTTATGGGCTTGAAAGTCGCGCCCGTTTTCTCATGCTTACACGTTCTCTCTGTTCCGTGTGTGAGATGATCCTCACGTCGATAGTTCCGACGTGCAGTTTTCAATAAAAAATTTCAAGGTCGACGTGTCGTTGTTGCTTCGCGGGAGCTGACAAATAGCGCGTGTAACGATGAGATGTCGGCCGAGGAAAACGCGCACGAATTAAACACCGTCGCGGATGTAAAAATCAAGGGCAATACGCGCGTCAGCTTTGGGGTTAACTCACCTGTCACGCGAGGCGTCGCGAATTTTTTGCTTTCCTGACTGTACGTACGTAAAATTTTCACATTTTCTCGCGCGATTTGCCGACGCGATAAGACAAAGTGAACTGTAACACGGTTTGCAAACATAGTCGTTAAATCTGACGTCAAGATTTATAACCTGCTGTTTGAGGATTCTTATTAATTTTGTCAACACACATGTCTATATATTTGTATATATTGTATAGATTATTTTTCACATAAATATGCAAAATTATTTACTTATTTTAAAACAAAATCAGAGAAATAAAACGTCTGGCATTGTTTTAAATGCTCTCTCTAAGCCTAATGCTATTTTTAGAACACATGACACCTGTAAGAATGCCACTGATCTTACATATGTTTTCTCATTGTGAGAGTATTGGTAGAGAGTTGATTAAGTTTAATTGAGATGAGAGATTTTTTATATGTGTGTGCATTCTTCCATTTAGTTCTACAGTTACAAAAGTTATTACAAGCATGTAATGTTTTTTTTTTGTGTATTCTGTAGAATTATAGAAATTGCTGGTGGTCGAGAAGTATTCTCACAAAGTCGAGTAAAGGTGTCAGCTAGGAAATCACGATTTCTGGCTGCATCAAATTCTATAAATAACGAGGATATTCAAACTGACAATAAGCTGTCAGTTAAGAAGAATAATAAATCTCCTAGTACGCAGACCATATGGGAATTGAGAAGCCGGTAATTATAGATAGATCTAGTATCAGGCAACGGATATCTTTTTTTTTTTTCTTTTGAAGATGTAACACTCTTTTGTTTTATATTATGTTCTACAATCTGCTACGAATTTTCAGATGCGGCGAGACTAGAAAGCAACGCGCAAACCGGGAAGTAACGGAGACTGTGTTCGCTTCGGAGGTGCACTCGGTGCGTCGCAACCCCACAAAATCCATACTCGACTACGACTCTCCCAAGAGCAATCGTAGCAATCGTATAATTAATTACGATTCGATTTTAAATAGCAATAATGTAGAATACACAGTACCGAAAAGTATTACCGATCTGGATTATGGATTACCAAAGAGTTGCATAGATTATCAGTCGAATCACAACACACCGGCGAGAAGTATGGCCATCGTTAGTGACGGTGAGGTTGTAGTTTTCGACGATATCGATGACAACTGGCAAGGGCTACGATTGGATCTGGCGTCGAACAACACGAACCAAGTGACGACCCCTCTGGATCTCGAGACGGACGATTCTCAGAGAGGTCGCATCGCGCCGGAACCACCGAGCTCCAGCGTCGGGAGCACACCTAGTCCTACAACGGCATATCACCGCAACACTTCAGAATTTTTCAAAGTAAGGTCGCTTAAATACAAATGTACACATTATTAAAAGCATAAAGCACCTTCGCAAATCATTTATGACTCTTGTAGGTTGTTACACCGGCGAGTGATTGCGAGATAGATTCTCTTTCCCCGGAACGTAATCATAAAGTTGCGAGAGTCATCGGTGAATTACCGATTGCTCAGTATTCCGGCAGCCCGAGACGTTATGGGGTCCGCGAAAATACGCAGCTTCCTAGCTTATTATCGTCGCCTTCGATGTACATGACACCAAGACCTGGTTTTCCTCAAAGAGTATTACCAACAACACCAAATCACAATGAGGTAAAACTGAAATAAGAAAAACTTATATTATTTATACATGAATAGAGAATTTTTTTTATACATTGAATAGTGAACTTGCAAGTCTCTAATATTTCATGAATTTATCTTATACCTCAAGAAGGAAGAGACTTCTGCAGAAATCGTTGTAGACAAGACTGTGATAGAAAACACTAGCACTGAAGATCAGCCTGTAAATGCTTCAACTCCATCACCAAAGGTCGAAGATGAAGAGGAAGACTCTTTAAAACCGTCAACCTTACCTGCTGATAATATAAGCAGTCTTGTATCGCCAGGAGGTAGCACCTTCGACTATCTGTACGAATTTTCAGAGACGCGAAAGGTATTAGAAGAATTTTTCAAATGTCCGGCGCCGACGAAAGAAAAGGAGAACAGCATAGAAACTTTTCCTTTTCAAGTGAGTTTTTCAAATAATCCAGAATCTTTACACTTTATATAATAAAAGAAATTCATGTGTCTTTATAAGATAACTTACGTTGTATAAGTAGCAAGCTATTTTCTGTGAAGGATCTCGATTATGAACTACGAAGACAAGGAGGAAGCGCATATGTTGGCCAACGGTTAGCCAGTGGT
Source organism: Pseudomyrmex pallidus (assembly GCA_014825455.1). Taxonomy (NCBI): domain Eukaryota; kingdom Metazoa; phylum Arthropoda; class Insecta; order Hymenoptera; family Formicidae; genus Pseudomyrmex; species Pseudomyrmex pallidus. The sequence continues at coordinate 1,710 of QVNV01010669.1, read as the reverse complement.
CCGCCGGCAACGGAAGAGGTTATGGTACATGAATCTCCTAAAAAGCAACGAGTAGAATTTCCACAAAATGTAAGTTTGAAGGGGTATATCAATTAAGAAATTAATCTCAAAACTTATTTTGTTTCCTTCATCCAAAATCACATCAATCTGCTTGTTGTCAATAAGTGCTTATAAGTTGAAAAAATGTGATGTTTGTTTATGTATCTTCCAAATAATGCAATAAGTAAATACCATATCATGATATTATTTGATAATAGATATTACTGATAACAATTTCGAAATGTAACACTAATAATAGTTGGAATATGTTATAGCGGAGTTAGGTTAAATATAAGTTCATATTTATAGATACACCGTGTGTTTTTAAAATTGCACCATGTAACTGCTTGAAAAGCCTTACCACATTTGAAACGCAGACGCGGTATTCAGTAAACATTCACGCTTAGTGTTTTTGGTTTTTTTTAGACAGGTGAACACGAAAACAACTTTTTAGACCTCTCTGTAGGTACTGGCAGCAGTGAGGATCTGGGAGAGACTGAGGTCGGTTTGCAAGTGGGACATTCGCGTAATTTTACGCTCAGTCCGGAGACGACCGATTGTGATAGCAATTGCGGCGACTTGGACAGTGAGGTGTCTCTCATGATGATGGATAATGAATTGATGCCGGCAAGCGGCCTTCTCGGATCGGTCGGCGATCTGGGAAACAATTCCGACTCACTAAGAATATACACGAGCATGCCGGTGCTGGAGGACGGTCTGTCTAGCGGACACGCGAGCGACACTGACAACAACAATCCTACTGTGATGCTCATGAAACGGCAAATAAACGAGATAGAAAAAGAACTTATACAGAGAACTCGTAACGATATGTTGGGCACCAATGAGAACGATTCTGGGAAGGACGTCAGTTTAAATGTAACAAAGGATATTTTACATACGCTGAAGACTACGTCTCCTGATCTGTTTATCGCGAAAAAGGAGAATTCGTACGACACGAACGAGCTGCAGCTCGACGGGTTGGATCCACTCGGTACGCCGCCGCCACCGGCGCCTCAAGGAAGACAAAGTGTGACCTTAGATGTAAACTGCGGAGAGGTAGAGGCGGCTATCAAGGACATCAGAATGGCGCTGCAAAGGACTAAAACTCTGCCTGTGAAGTCGCCGTCTGAAGAGCCACCGGAGCCGAGCGTCAGTCCGATATGGATACCAAGGTATCTTAAGTTTCGTTTCATGCGATCAAGGGTATTCCAATTGTTGTTTCGGATATTATTTTGTCCTGGTTTTCCACTTGCTACTGATAATCACATTTTTTTTATCGCGAGTTAACATACGTTTGGGATACCCTTCGAGGCAATACGGTGTTTCGCGTGTGAACGCATCTAACTAAGATGTAGTATAATGAACGGCAGGCGGAGAGTTTGTATGGAAAGCAATAGTGAGGAATCGGAAGCACGTCGCGTAGGTGACGAGGCAGACGTGGAGATCGAAGAGTGTCCGGACGAAGAAGAGGCGGATACCGACCTCGAAACGGATCGGTTACTCGGACAGCAGAGAACGGATGATCAGGGATTTTACGATGACAAGGTGAGTGTGCGTATTCGACAAGTAAATGTAAATTTCATTTAATCGTATTATTGCTCTTTTTAAATCATCATTATACTAATGGATCCTTATTCTTTTTATATTTAATGTCTCATTAAGCACGTATAC